>JAVANC010000022.1:39454439-39521774 GCA_033319125.1 Parnassius glacialis | reverse complement strand
CTCTGGGGTGACAACGCATCTGCATTTTTAATCTCAAGCGACGATAAATGTAGATGTCCATGGGCTACAGTATTTAGTCACCAATCAGGTAAACTATGCGCTTGTTTTTCACCTTATTGCATAATTTGATTATACGTTTAAAGTATTATTTAGCTATTTCTTAAATCACTGATATTTCGCTGTTTTTTTTTTCGCAACTGAGGAGCAGACATGTAAGTTAACTTTTTATTAGCTGAGTCTTGCTTGACTTAATCTCCGTTAGGAAGTCCCAACGCGAAAATGAGTCTTGCAAACTGATTTTTCTAGAATCACCAAGCGAATCTGGCGAGAGGAAATTAAGTGTCAGCCAATATATGTATGTACGTATGAAATAGAAAACTTTGTCCTTATAAGATGGGATGACTGCTGGTTTATGGTTGTGAAAAGTGCTTTGGGTTGTTATAATATTTATTGAATATTATATGAGTTATAAGTGACAACTATTATTTTATTCGTAGTTTCAACCTACCCTCGGTGCCACGCGTGAAATTTTATGTTATGAGACGATAAATGTAAGATTTTTCTCCAAATGTAAACTCGTACCGTTTTATTACACATTTTTACATGATAGATCCACGCAGCTACATTATAGTTGTATCACGAATGGTTCGACTCGACCGGAGAAGGATCACGCTCTCACAGAATGCTAGCGTAAAGTAACAGTTTAATGCTGCCGTGTCTTGTATGATGAGTTTAAAGAACCGATGATCCTTTTTACTAGAAACAAGGCGTTCAATCTTATACTTTAATGGTGACAGCGCATCTGCATTTTGTTTCTTTATTGAGGATAGATATAAATATCTATATGCACAGAAACCACTTACCACCAGGTGGACTGTGTGGTCGTTTGTCACCCTTATTCTAAAAGAAACCGACTACTTACAGGAAATCTGTTTATAAATAATGTTGTCATTTTTTTACTATTCTAAGCCAGCTCTTGATTTCTGTCCCACTGAGGATAAATGGTGATGTAACCAAATATGTTGAAACGCACTAACTTAACCAAAACGTATTCACTTTCGCCTTTAAGACCCCCACATTATAGTCGGATGGAAGGACAGATTCTGAAAACATATTCCACTCCTTTTCTGTACGCATGATAAACGATGAATCAAACCGTTTGGTTCAAATTCATAGTAAATTGACAACGATAGGGTGGAGACTGGCCGAGCGTCTAGTTGTCCGATGGTGGTAGGTACAAGGAGGAATTAAGTTATGCGATTCCTAAGCACACTTTCCAAAATGCAAGCTTATGAGAATTGGTGCATTTGCGCATATTTTGAACAGTATTTATGTCAAGTAGTCGAGTTAAACAGTATGTACTTGTGTACCTCCAATGAGTACCTTTCACGGCTCCGTGTTGTGTGTTCTTCCGACAGTGTCTAAGCGTTTGATTGCGGCGGATCTCGGGTTTTAAATCCCCCTTCAAAACAGGTGCTTCTTTGGCCTAAAAATAATAGTTCCAGGTGTGGATGTGTGTTTTCGAGTAATGTATGTGTGTAAACTGCTGGCATGATTCTGAGGTTGGTAAAGTTTTTTTAAGAATAAATAATTTTTATCTTATAATTTATATTCATTTTTTGTATAGAAGAACAAACACTCCATCTAATGGTAAGTGAATGCTGCATTCCATAGACGTTTACATTTATCCTCTACAATTTGCAAATACTATTCATTTCAATTAAATTACATTTGTTATGGTCGCGTTTTCTCAAGTAAAGTGAAGCAACAACGCTCCGGGAAATCTGCAATCTGTGAACATGTTCAAAATCGAACCGGCCATGACATTAGATTTGAAAAGAACACAGATTCCTCATATAGCAAGCGCATTCTGCATGTATCGGACCAAAAGTAAATATTCAAACACTGCTACTGACTAACTACGACATCGGGACGTCAAACACCTCAGTCATCTCAGTAACCATGGGTGATGTAGAGCACCCGAAACGTCAGGAATTAAATAGTTAAAATTCACCGAAATAAAGTCCGTAAAATTAGTTTCATTTAATGCTTAGTGTTCGCGTAAATATAAGAAATAATTAAGTAAGGTTATTTTTAAACCTTTGAATAATGATTCTGGCAACGCACTTAACGGTAACCTCGGGGTTTTTGTTACATGTTGTACAAATGAGAGAGTGCAATACTGGGCTGAAAACCTGAACCTGTTCCTTTAATCCGGGTAAAAGCGGGATAATGGCAATTAACGCCCGGGTGTCGGCCGGTTTATATCCGCCTTAAATATATTAATTTATTATAATGCAACCCAGTTTACTTAGTAAGGGTTATAATTTACATTTATACTTAACTGCTGAAAGAGTTTATTTGTTTCCTTATGTTGTTAAAAATGAACGACGCAGGGCAGAATAGAAAACAGACAGAAATAGTGAAACATCAGAAATGTCTTAACCTTTTTGTTTTTTGCTTTTAAATCCATCAATCATACCACAAAAAATAAACATAATGTAATCCGACCTGTGATTTCGTGCTTGGAAAAATATACTCACCGCACTTTCATCAAGCACGAGATCACAGATCCACGCCCTACACGTAAACGCTGGTAAAACGTCCGAGTTACAATCCAAGGTTTGTATCTACTTCTTAGGGAACCTTGGGTCGCTATGATCCTCCTCCCCTACCTGCGGAATACTCAATAACTAGCAAGTGCTCACTCGCTAGTTTATTCCAGCGAAGTTGTGATGTATCATAATAGTCATAAACAACTAAATCTATCCTCAACAAGGAATACAATTTTGTTTTTTGCCTGTTTCTATAACATTATTTTTCATTTTATTGCATTCTATTCCATTCGATTGCATTTTTACCATTCTATCCCTTTCTATTTCATTATATTCTGTTATTTTGTTTTCTATTACATTTTATTCCGATATATTCCTTTCTATTCCATTCTATTATATTCTGCTCTTTTTTCTATTTTATAGTGCTGTAACTAGCCAGTGTAATATGCTGAGCGTGACTCTAACACGTATTAAAACTCTATATTTACGAATAGAGTTACGGATGTTATAAGAATCCTCGGGACGTATCGGTAAATGGTTTACTGTTAAGTTTCAGTACTGAGGTGCCATGAACCATCGTTGGCGTTGAGAACGAGCACCGCGGGGATAACAGTTTTCAGACGTCGCGATTCTATTCGATTCGATATAAGGGGTAGAATGCCTTTTTCGTCTAATATTTCATCTGGGTAGGTACCACCCTCTATTTCCGCCATCAAATAAAGGAGAACACTGCTGTGTTCCAGTCTGAAAGGTGTATATATCCAGTATACTGAAGGAATCCGAGACTATATCTACCACGCTGGTGGCGCCACTTTATATGAGGTGAATATTTGACAGAAGCGGGGAAGTTACTTTGTTGGAAAAGTGTAAAGATTAATGTTTCTGAAACATTAGATTTTTTATTAATTAGATTAGAAATGGATAAACGAATCTACGGATATTCCTCAAAGTAGAAGAATTTAAAAAAAGTCTATAATGTGTAAAAAACTAAAGAGTACTGAGACATTGTTTTATGTATAAAGATACACTAGAAACTAAAAAAAAAATAATGCGCAAATTGTTAAAACTTTGACACGAATTTAACTTTGCACAAGAATTATTTTATTCAATATTGTATTTTTTTTTGCTAACTTCGTAACAAATTTTCTATGGGCATAAAAACTGTTCCACAAATGAACATTAATTACTACTTACGTTTTTCAGAAAACTGAAATGAAGCGCAGAAATTACATGATTTGATTCCTCACTCCCCTTCCCATTGTCTGAAAATCAGTCAACGTGACGCCACCCCTTTATTGTCGACAAGATATATATAAAAGGATTAACACATAATTATTTTATAAAATATTAGGGTGACAAATGAACTCATAGTAAGTGTCTAGTATCTCTAATGGTAATTGGCTACTGCAAGGAAAGGCTGAAGGCCACAGATGCGATGCTGACAGGATGTAATAACACCAATTCTTTTACAAGTAAAATTACAACGGAAAAGTGGGTGCACTATTGCTTGGTGGATATAGTAGTAAAGAGAGTGGTGCCAACTCTTTATAAGTGGTAGAGCCATGCTGCAGCTATATTATTAGTGTGGTTGCATCACGAATGGGTTGCCCCGACCGGGGAAGGACCACGCTCCCACAGTATACCAGCGTTAAGTAGCAACTCAACGCTGATGTATTTCGTATGGTGAGTGAAGATAACCGGGACTTTATACTGGGAACGAAGCATTACTTGTACTCACGGGTGATAATGCATCTGCGTTTAAATCGGTAGACGAGAATAGATGTAAATACCTATAGGCCACCATGATCACTTACCGTCAGGTGGACTGTTTGCTCGTTTGTCACCCTTATCCCAATAAAAAAACCCATACAGGCTTATTGCCAGTAAAGAAGCTATATTAAATTTTCAGTTAGAACTTGAATAAAACCAGTTTAGTTTTCGATAAAAATTGTGCTTAAATTAATAACGTATTACTCAGGACTTTTACGTAGAAGGGGAAGTGAATAACATCAAAACAAAACACAATAATATGAGAAACTCCGAGATTCCTGAGATTTCATACGTGGTAGCGCCACGATGCAGCTACTCATGTGTTACGAAGGATCACGCTATCGCAGAATACCAGCGTGAAATAGCAGCTTAGTATTGTGTGGTGAATGTAGAAAACTGGAGATCATTTTAAATGGAAATGAGGCATTCCATCGATGTGCCTCAGGGATGACAACGCATCTTCATTTTGATTCTTAATCGAGGATATATGTAGATGTCTATGGGCCACAGCATCCTCTAACCATCAGGCGCTCGTTTGTATCTTTATTCTACAATAAAGATTTATTTTAGTGATATAATTCTGTTCAGGTAATATTTTTGTGGAAAGAAAAAATCACCCCGCCAAAAATAAAATAAAATAAAATTAGGAAGCTTACGCGGCAATACATGCGGTGCGGGCAACCGTTGAGTAACAATATCAATATCTAGAGGTCATGACTTTGACCTAGTAGGTTTCGAAAGAGGTGAATGTACAAAATGCCAGAAAATTTATGGCCTATGATAGAAAGAACCATCTCTTTTAACATTCATTACAGCATATGAAAGTCCACTGCTGATCATAGGCGTTCCAATAGCCTTTTAATGGGGGATATTTGGCACAGTTGCCAAGCATAGCAGGCAGGTCGGCAACCACAGTTAATTGTTTACTTTTTGGACGTCTTTCGGAAGTTGCTGTTACAAAAAGAATATAACTTTTTTGTTATCTCCTGGTTGGTTTCCCTCTGTCGCCTCTTATGACACGCACGGGAAGATATGGAGTATTGGATATTCTTACATCGCCAATATACGGTCCGCCATTTCTTTTTGCAATACTTAAAAGACCCAGATGGATTAGTGGAGGTGTCGGTGTTGATTGTATTGGTGGCAATCATAGTGCATGCAATTGTGAGAAGGAGGGAGGCGCTCTTCAAAGGGCGGCCATTGAGAACATTGTCATGCAAAAACTTTGATCACGTACGTTAGTATCGTTATAAAACTTTAAATAGCAAAAACACGCTTGAAAGAATTAGAACAAACTTTAACTCGTTCAGTTTATTACTTTTGAAATTTATTTTCTTTTAGCCGAAGATACTGCAAACCAATTGGACCTCTTGTGGTCTATCATTACGTTAGACTAAGATACTCGTTGGCCACTTATAGGTAACAAGTAATGTATTACGATCTTGACGGCTTTGTATCGTCTATCGCTCGTTAATAATTAAATGTTTGTACAGTGGTAGAGCCACGCGGCAGCTTTTGCTGTCGCACGGATGGGCCGGCTCGAACCGGGGTGGTACCACGACCTCACAGAATACCAGCGTGAAGTAGAGGTTTACCTCTGCGTTTCGCTTGGTGAGTGCAGGTGGCCGGACGCCCTTTTTACTGGAAATGAGGCATTCCATCTTAGTCCTCACGGGTGACAACGCATCTACATTTTGAATTGTAATAGGGGATAGATGTAGATGTCTATGGGCCGCAGCAACCACTTACCATCAGGTGGACTGTGGGCTCGTTTGTCACCCTTATCCTATAAAAAAAAATGTATTTGAATAATTCACACTCTTTTGTTTTTTTCACGAGTATCTTAGCTAATTTATTTCCACATCTTTAAAGCATGTTAGTGTAAATCTCCTATCCTCCCCTATTCTCCAGCCTATCGCAACAACTACAATAGTAAAATAATTGCCTCTCATATAGGACAGCTATCCTCAGGACTTTGGGAAAATTAATTAAGGTGACTTGATTTTATATTCGGCGGTTAAAATAAAGAGGAAATGATATTTATTTTGTAAACCTCGTTTGTTTCGTATTAATGAAATACATTTTTTGAGTTTAGCTTATAACACTTTTACGTGTTAAAACCGTTCTGTATTGTATTTTTTACACCCTACATTTCGCCCATTACAAGAACTAAAGGAAATAATATAAATTTATATGAGCTTAAGCTATACTTCTGTGTAACAAAAAAAAAAATAGAAAAAGATTGGCAGCGATCACCTCATTCCCAGGGGATATTATCATACATAAATTTTTTAATATTATAATAATCCTTTGGAAGATACCTACCAAGATGGACACAAAGGTAGAGCAGAAGTCCCACTACCCGGTGGTAATAAAAAAGATGACACATGAAGAGTTCCTTTCGCCATTCCTTCTCCGGACAGAGAAACCTTATGTAGAGACGTTTGTAGATTAAAACACATCTTTAAACGTGGTAGAACCATGCTGCAGCTACATTAGTAGTATAGTTGTAGCACGAATTGGTCGGCTCGACCGGGGAAGGACCACGCTCTCACAGAATACCAGTTTAAAACTGCAGCTTAACACTGCTGTTCCACGTATGGTGAGTATAGAGAATCGGAGATCCTTTTTATTGATAAAAAGGCATTCTATCTTAGTCCTCACGGGCGACAATGCATCTGCATTTTGATTCTTTATTGAGTATAGATGTAGTTGTCTATGGGTTACAGCAACCACCTACATCAGGTGGACTGTGTGCTCGCTTGTCACCCTGTATAAAACAATCACGTATTACTAATATTTAATGCATTATTTTTAACGACCGGCGAAGCACCTAAAATTTCCCTGGTGTTTTAGTTGTTTATGGGTGATGGTAAACACTTACCATTAGGTTAACCGCATGCTAGTTTGAACTATCTTCTATAAAAAAGAATATAGAAACTTTCATTTTTTACGCAGAAAGATAAAACGCAAGATAACAGTATAACACTTGTAAAACTCAACAAACAAATATTTTGTCGAACAAGCAACGTCTTGGCCTGCTCGAAATCCGGAAACAACAGCGATCAAGACTTTTGGATTTGCATAAAGTATTAATTAAACGCGATATAATCCATTAATCTAATTTAATTCTAAAGTCGGCTTTCGCGGGAGCCACAAAAGTCATCAACAAGCAACTAATATGAATTTTAATAAAAGTGACATAATAAAAATATAACAAACAACTCCTGATTAACCACTGAAGTAATATTTAATATCTAAGTAACATTATATACGGAATGAAGTCCAGAGAAGAAACGGCAAAATAAACTCCGTAAGTATTCTCTTTTTCGTTATCACTAGGTGATAGGACATCTTCTCCACCTTGGAGCCCATCTAAGTAAGTACGACCTTCTCTATTATCTATACAATATGTAACAAAAACCCTGTGGTTCCCGTTAAGTACATTATCAGGATCATTATTCAAACGTATAGAAATATCTTTTTTTTTTAAACTTATATATCTATTTCTGCCTCCAAATAGCAGAGCTTGTACTGATGTGTTCTGATCTGAAGCGTATATTTATTCAGGCATTCCATCTTAGCTCTCAAAGGTGACAACAGGTCTAGCCTTCTTTGCATAGTGTTGGCTGCAGAGTCCATGGGCTGTAGTAGCCGCTGACCATTAGGTGATAACAATAGTTGGCGCTGTTATCATCGCAGGCCAGGTATGAAAGAGTCAGACCGGATACGGAAAGCAAGGTCAGAGGTGAGAGACGTCTGAAAGTTCTTTAAGTCAATCTGCCAGCCAAACGTGACGGTTGCGGCAAATCCTCTTAATAAAAAGGGAGATTTATGTCCAGCAGTGGACTTGAAGGGCTTTTTTATAGGAAAAGGGTGACAAACGAGCACATAGTCCACCTGATGGTAAGTGGTTGCTGTGACCCATAGACATCTACATTTATCCTCGTTTGCAAATCAAATTCCTTCAGGCATTCCGTCAGCAAAATGCAAATCAAACTGCTGGTGACAACGCACCCGTGAGGACTAAGTTGGAATGCCTATTTTCCAGTAAATTGGGTATCCGGTTCTCTCGACTCAGCATACAAAACACAGCAGTATTAAGCTGCTATTTTACGCTGGTATTCTGTGAGGGCTCATTGAATAGGGCCATAAGATCTATTTACTACCTTAAATCGAGAGAGACTCTTAGAGAAAAATTTAAAAAATAAATATATCAACTTTGGCCTCTGTATATTTACGAAAATTTACAGTATGTTCACAAAAATAAAGATAGTTTTAGTAAAAAACGTGATACACACTCTGTAAACACTAGGAACAAACACAAGCTAGTGATACCAGTCTCACGACTCCACAGAGTCAGTAATTCCTTCTTGGGGGCAATGTATACGCTATTACAACAAAGTCGCAGGAAATATACAAGGTAATTACCAAGTTTAAATATTTAATTAAACAAAACCTTTATAAAAAGATTTATTATAATATAAATGAATACATGATTGTTAATAAACCAAGGGAATGAGGTGATCGCTTCCAATCTGTTTCTAAAATATATTTTGTAATCGTTTATATTGTAAAATTTAAAAAAAAGTCCCGGGCAGACGATTTTATTCGAACCAGTGGTAAAGTAAAAGAATGACTTTCAATAAGATTTATTTGTAATTAATATTGAATGAAAATTATTCTATTACATTTTATTCATTAAGAAGAAAGTTTGAATAAGTAGGAATTGTATAACTGTTACTTTAGTACCTCGTGTAACGGAGGGTAAGAATACCCAATACCCTATATCTTCCCTTGGGTATCGTAAGAGACAACAGAAGGAAACTGAGGCAGAAGATGGATAGCATCATATTTCTCATAACAGCAATATAAACTGCGGTTGCCAACCCGCTCGCCAAGCATGGCAACTATGGCAATATACCCTCTATGATGAATGACACAAATATACGGCCGCCAGTAGCCAACGGACCCGCTACTCCCGGCTACGGTGGCAATCATGGTAACGGCGGGGCAAGGGTTGTTACGAATCTCCGTTGTAGGTTCGATTGCCACCTAAGATGACTCGACCTGGCAACATATAACGCACGCACCCTGAGAAATAACGGGAAGATCCTGGAGCTGAAAAAAGAGATAGACAAGTTGCACTGGGATATTATAGAATTATCCGATGTCAGAAGACAGGTGGAGCACACTGTAATCCTCGAATACGGCAACTAGTTCTGTCACTGGGAGGGCGAACATTTGTCTCAAAGAAGTGACGGATTTATCGTCCACATGTCTCTCGTTAAAAACGTTGTGAAGATTAGGAGTGTGTAGACAAGGGTTGCGTACCTTATACTCAAAATCACCAAACGGTATTCGCTGAAAGTCATACAGGTTTACGTACCAACCTCGGCACATCACGATGAGGAGTTGAATAAAAAGTATGATGATATGTCTAGAGCCATGCGTTCTTCTAAAACAAACTTTGACGCAAAACTAGTTATTAGAGAGAACAGTGAGCTGAAAGTAGGGAACTTCGGATTAAGGCAACATAAACTAAGTGGCCAGCAGCTGGCCGACTTTATTATATAATATTCGGTTTCAGTTTTCAGAAATTCTTATCTCCTTTAATTTTTCTTTATAGTATAGTATAATTGTCATAAGTAATATTGGTTCTAACTATAATATTGTGTAATTAAGGTGACAAAGGAGCACAAAGTCCACCTGATGCAGTTGCCCGTAACTATCTCCAATATTTTTAATTAAGAATAAAAATAGAGATGCGTTGTCAACCCCGAGCACTAAGATGTAATGCCTCGTTCTCAGTAGAAGGGGTCTTCGTGTCTAAAAACTCACATGCGAAACACAGCAGCATTAAATTGTTATTTTGCATTAAACAACTGAAACAAAGAATCATAACGTTATATTTCCTTTCTGCTACTCTGCAGAATCTATTCATTTCAATTATTTGTCCATTAGGTTTACATTTACAATAATTATCTCAGGCCGCTGTTTCGCCAATGTTTGTTCTACAGTATTGTCGAAATCCAGACTACAATGCTAAACTTTTAAAATCCTTCGTTTTAAGTAATCAAAACTTTTCAAACTCATTAAGTGCAGATTTTGTTTGGGCTTGAAAGCAAAATCGAAAATCAGGTTTCAACTCTATAATTCGAAACTTGAATAACTCCGGAGTTCTTTTATACATACAAAAAGGATTCGTTTTACTATTGTCTAATATAGGGAACAATATACAAAATCTCAATACAGTAACATAAATAAAACTATTTTTTATTGTATGAGTTACTAAGTTTTATTTTTAAAATGTAACAGTTTAATTACGTATATAAGGCAAACTTAATGCAAATTTGATATTCTCTGCCAGTCAACCGTGGATGCCAAAGAAAAATGTTGGCGGGTGCGTAGGATTTCTGCTTACGATCAGGGTAGGTAGTATCCTCTTACCTATTTTCGTCGTCAAATACCGATATCTGCAATGTTGTTTCAGTCTAAATGGTACAGAGAGCAAGTAAAATTTCAGGCTAGGAGGCATTAGGCTATAGGCATCTTAGTAATTAGAGGAGACAGTGCATCTCTAGCTTTTTTGTTTGAGGTTGGTTGCAGGACACCTGCAGTGGACTACAGTAGTTGTAGAACACTTACCATCAGGTGGACTCGTCTTTTTTGTCACTTCAGTTTAATAATAATTACTAAAATTATTCAGAAAAACCCAAAAACGATTGGTCGGACCTTGATCAAATTTATATGGGACCACATGTGAAGCACCAGCTTTCAAATAAAAAAATCATACAAATCGGTTAACGTAGTAAAATGTTATGAGGAGTTAAAGTTACATACATAAAAAAAACATACATTTGACATGAATTGAGTACCGTCTCCTATTTGAAGTCGGTAGAAAATAATACTGATGATTGCTTTCTGTATTGTGGTTTCTGGAGTCGAACGCCGGTTGAAAATATTCTTATTGTAATAATATGGATATAATGTGTCCTCTAGTCCCTGACATTGGGTTAAAACTTGGCAACATTGCCAAAGCGTATGAGACAAGTTATTACTAGTAGTTAGAATTATAAGCTATGTTGATGTTGTCCTTACATTTTCTAAATGATATCGGCCATTGTCAACAACGTTAAGTACTCATTTCTCACGGACGAAACATGTCAGATATTATAATAATCTTACCTCAGATACGGGTTACGTTAATATTAAATTGGTTATTTTTACCTTTACTCTGTTTTACTATTTGACACCTACATTAACAAATAACTTTAACACATCATTTGACTTTGCTACTTTTATAAGTGTATTAAAACTAGATCTATTTTCCAATTTAAGTTGAAATAAATTTGTAAAATTAAGATTATTTATAATTATTTAAACTCACTTCATAACCTTCATGTCCCCTGTTTAGCAAAGGCCTATATAAACGTATCCAACCATGGTAATTATTCCCCCTTGGCAATTATGGAGGAAGAACATTATAGTTTATTTATATGATAGAGTCACGCTGAACTAGACCAAACGCTCAAAGTATACCAGCGAAAAATAACAACTTAATTCTACTGTGCTTTGTATGGTACGCGTCGAGGTCTGGAGGCCCTTTTTACTGGAAACGAGCCATTATATCTAAGTCCGCAAGGGGAACAACGCATCTGCATTTTGATTCTTAATCGAAAATAGATGTTCCACTTATCAACACCAGGAGGACTATGTGTTCGTTTGTCACCCTTATTCTATAAAAAGAGACAGTAGCCTTGGTATTACTGTTTCCCATTACAATTCATTGGCATTATTGATCAAATATTTGGTTTTGGTCTATCGTTGTTAGTCAGAACCTCGTATTTTAATTAGCAGCAGTAAGGTGCAGGTGAAATTAATATATTATGTACAAAGTTTTAGCATGTTTCTTCATGCTTCATGCTACATTCGTTTCTCATGCATCGTGAAGGTAGTTAGCAGTTTACGTACATAGATTCCATAAGAACAAACAGCCAGGACCCGAAACAGTTATTTGTAGATCATACGAGTGACTATTCCCCCGCCTTTAAACCAGCTATAGGGCGTATAATATTATGTAGAATGTACTAACATACTTTACTTCTTATAACGTAGATAGTTAAAATGTTTAAGAATAAAGACTGAACCATAAATAAGCTTCGTTCTTTTTAATTACTTTAACAAAGATTCCATTATTACGTAATGCGAAAGTGGAATGAGCTTGCAACCCTTTTCCGAGTCTTTAACAATGTACGAGCGGCAAAATCCTTTTAAGCAACTTTATTGAAAATTTTACACATTCCATTATCGTCTTTATATTTGCAGTACTGTGTTTATATTGGCTTGCATTAATTGAAAGCGAGGCGCAATTTTGTTGATCGGGATATACGAGTGTATACATTAATTTCGAAGTTACACGACTTCACGTGAACATTATTCTTGTAGATGTCTTGTTGAGTCTTGTTATTGCGTAGATAAAATTCATGCTTTTATACATATTTCATTTTTAGGTTATGAACACCTATAGAAAATTTATAACTTGAAAATGAATAATGATGATTGAAAAATAATGTTTTGTTTAAACATGTTGCAGGAATAAATAAATATGTTCTTTAATTAAAAATTTAGTAAATGCACAGTATTCAAAAAACATCATCATCATCATCATTACATTATATATATCGCAATGCTTAGTAAATTTGATAGCGCAATTTAGGCTTCGATGCTTTTTTTTATAGGATAAGGGTGAAAAACGAGCACACAGTCCACCTGATGGTAAGTGGTTGCTGCGGCTCATAGACATCTACATCTATCCTCTGTTACAGATCAAAATGCAGATGCGTTTTCACCCGTGAGGATTAGGATGGAATGCCTCATTTCCAGTAAAAAGGGCCTCCGGCCACCTGCACTCATCAAGCGAAACGCAAAGGTAAACCTCTACTTCACGCTGGTATTCTGTGAGGTCGTGGTACCACCCCGGTTCGAGCCGGCCCATCCATGCGACAGCAAAAGCTGCAGCCTGGCTCTACCACTGGGGCTTTTCGCTGGAGACGACGACAGCGCCGCCACATCGATAGTACAATCCGGTTGCCGGTGCGTTCTTAATGCTGGTGGGGAATGCACGCTGTGCGCGTAACGGCAATTAGTGACGCAGGTGCTATCGATATGCCAGTGTCATCAAGTAGAAGTCACCACTTTGGCTGTGGTAAGAAAAGGGGAGATCTTCCACCGCGCAAGGTGATGAACCCGAGGAGCGGTCATTGCTCCATGTGTTAGTAAAGAGCTATTTTATGCATACCGCAGTACTTAGGAACTTTGATAGCGCTGTATAATAACTTTGTTATAAAATGCTATTAAAGTGATTAATGAGGAGTACCTCAGCACATCTGTAAAAATTCATGTCCAAAATTGCTAATAATGACTTTTGTGGCTCACTTCGAACCTCGCTCAAATCTGACTTTGGAATTAGAGTAGATTTATGGATTATCTCGCGTTTAATTAATGTTTTATGCAAATGCCAAAGTTTTGATCGCTGTTGTGTCTGGGCGTCGAGCTGACCAAGATGTTGCTTGTTCAACAAAATAGTTGTTTATTAAGTTTCAAAACTGTTATAATGTTATTTTGAGATGTTCTTCTTGAAATAAAATTAAAAATCTTTGTTTTTCGTGTAAATCGTGGTTCGGCGTAATAAAAATTATTGAAATCGTTGAAATTTCGTTTTTAAGTAAACGTCTACATGTTTGTCTTTATATTATGTGTCACATTGTTTGTCCGCGATGAACTCCGAAACCACTCTACTGATTTTAATGAAACATTGTAAATGTGTCTTTCTTGATCCAACCTGAGAGATAGGATAGTTTTCATTCTGATACATGACCCTCAATATTTTTATCGCAATGACAAGAGCAGAACAAAGTCTGCCTGGCAATTTAGTGTAGTATAATATTAGTAATCTATGATGTGTTTTAATTTTCTATACATGCGTATGTCTTAGCGTTACAAAAACCTATTCACTCTTGCCTTAACGCCCAGATAGTATTCGGATGGAAAGACAGACGCCGGCTCAAACAGGGAAAATTTAAAACTATATCGATGTAAGTTTATTATATGTTATTAAGACTCGGGACTCACATTTCTACCTTACTCCATGTTAGTTTTTTTTTTGCAATTGCCGTAACTCATATAAGTCGCTTACAACGTTTAGTCGTTTCGTCGCGTATTTACGTCATTATGCTCATCATTCGTCACCAGGGGCGTTTTATTATGTAAGGTGCAATGCAAATTATAATTTATTAGTATAATGATGGTGATCGTACTCGAACTAAACTCCTACCGCAGTTCTCATTCTCACTCATTTTTTAAAAACGTTACTCCCACTCTAGGATATTCTCCTGTGTCGTGGAGGCAGTTTACAAACATAAATTGCACGAGGACAAACATCTAGACCCGGAACAATTATTTTTAGGCCATACAAATACTTGTGCCGTGCGAGATTCGAACCCAGCGCAACAACTCATTGCTAAGCCATTGCGCCACGGAGCCGTCAATTTGCGTTGGGTCATTTTTTGGAGCTAGGAATGTTTCCAGCTTGGGCCTCATGTTATATCTAGCAGTAGATTGAAAACATTGAAAAAGAAGAAGAAAATTTATGCAAAAATTACTTTTTACAGATTTGGCACAATAATAAGCTTAATAATATACAGATTTTTTAATCGTGAGCCTTTTTATACAACATTGTTTGCATTGTATTTCGTTCAAGTCTAAACAGGGTAAAAACTCATTTTACTCTCGCATAAGCATAAAACGGGATCAGTTTTAATACAATTATAAGAAACAGCGATGATCCTTAATTTCTTTATAAATATAACGTTTATATTAATTTTGCAAGAAAAATGTTTTTCATACCTTTTAATTAGGCATGATGCTTATAATTTAATTTTTAATACTACCCTCACACTGGGAATTTCGTTTGAATTGTGGAGGCGTTTCATTCTATATTTTTTTTATTTATTAATAACAGCTTCTAAAGAAAATCCACATATATTGCTTAATAAAGGAAATAGTAGCCATATTTACAAACGTTTGGCAGGCGAGTGGGTACAGCTGTCCGTCTCCTATGTTAGTTTTCTTTTATCATCTCTTACGACATCCACGAGGCTATTAAATTCAATTACCCATATAATTCAAGGGTTTTAAAAATCAAATGAATACGAACACGTCAATATTTTACCATTCCTTTACAGAATTATGAATGATAACATTTATATCACATCTGTGTTGAAGCCCTTGATAAACTGAAGAAGTTATAAATTCCACACAGAAAACACCCCGACCTTAAATAAATTCCATGGAAAATACATGTTCCGATCGAGAAACATACCTGGGGCCTAGAGTACCACAGTAAAATATTTAAATTAGCTTAAATCTACCCAGCCGTACCGTACCGGTAGCCTAGTTGGCATAGTTTACACAATTTCTGCAGTACATATAAATTAATCTTGCATTAAACTTAAATTGCGCGTGTTCTCATCCTGCAGATGCTATTGAGTTATATTCCATTTTTTTTTATGGAATAGTGGGCAAACGAGCATGCGGCTCACCTGACGGTAAGTGACTACCGCCGCCATGAACAACCGCAACACCAGGGGAATTGCAGATGCGTTGCCGACCTTTTAGAGAAGGTGTAAGCTCTTTTGTTGAAGGTTTCCTAAGTCGTATCGGTCCAGAAAATTTGCTGGTGGTAATTGATTCCACAAGGAAGTCCTGCGAGGGAAAAAACTTCTTCTAAATCGCACAATGGTGGACCGCAAATCATCCAGATAGTATGGATGGTAACGAGAGTTTTGTCGCGATGTGCGATGGTGAAATTGAGCGGCTTGGAATTAGTCCGAATAATTCCTCAGAACATTCCCCGTGATAGATGCGATAAAATACGCAAAGAGATGCAACATCTCTACGCAGTGCCAGTGGTATCGAGCCGATCAGAAAGAACTCGGTCGTCGACAATTCGAACCGCTCTGCGCTGGACGCGGTCAAGTGGAAGGAGCTGGCACTGGGGTGTTCCGGCCCCAAAGATGAGAACACTATTCCATATGGGGCCAAACTTGCGCTTTGTAAAGTTGCAAGCGATGTGCCGGCATGAAATACTGTCTCGCTCTGCTGAGCACGCCAAGCTTTTTAGAGGCCAATTTGGCCTTCCCTTCCAAGTGACCACGAAACTGCACACTATTCGATATGTTGACGTCAAGGATTCCGATACTGGCTGAGGGAGCAAGGGGAGTGCCTTGAAACTGAGGACATACGACAAAGGGGTTCTTTTTAGCGGTAAACGCGCAAACTTGTGTCTTCTGGGGATTGAACTGGACTAGATTTAGTCGGCCCTAATCCGAGGACTTTGTTAAGCAAAGACTTGACTTCAGACACAAGTTTTGTCCCGGTACTCGGCGACGTTTTACCTTTAAGAAAAAAGAAGCGCTTTGTGCCAGACCCGATCAAAGGCCTTCGCTACGTCTAAACTAACGGCTAATGCCTCCCCCTTGGACTCTACTGCCTCCGCCCATCTATGAGTTAAAGTAGACCTAGAATATCACCAGCTGATCGACCCGACGAAAACCGTACTGGTGGTCACTAATCAGCTGGTGATCCTCAAGGTACCTCATGAGCTGGCAGTTTATAACGGCTTCCCTTACTTTGGAGAACAAGGAGTTGATGGCGATAGGCCTGTAGTTGGACGGGTCTGAGCGGTCGCCTTTTTTAGGGTTCGGGTGCACCAAAGCTGTCTTCCATGGGTTCGGGACTACGCCTTGGGAGTAGGAGTACCGGAAAAAACGCGTTAAAACCGGTGCCAACTCCGGAGCACACGTCTTCAGCACTATGGGAGGGACTCCATCGGGCCCACTCGACTTGCTGACGTCCAGGGAGAAGAGTGCTTTGCGGACCGAGCGCTGTGTAAATCGCACGTCCGGCATGGAGCACACACATCGCGGGATGGTCGGCGGTGTGTTCCCCTCGTCATCTAGAGTCGAGTTGGACGCAAAAAGAGAGCTCAACAGATCGGCTTTCTCCTTTGCGGCTTGGGCCAGTGAGTCGTCCTCTCTGTGCAGAGATGGAAGGGATGGCTGACAGAAGTTCCCTTGGACAGCCTTGGCGAGAGACCAGAATGCACGGGTTCCTGTAGGAAGGCGAACTAGCTTCTCGCCAATTCTGCCGATGTGCTCAGACCTTGCCTCGGCAATGACGCTTTTGAAGAACCTGGAGGCGGAATTATACTTCTTTTTAAGTGCGCTGGTGTTTACATCCCGAGACGTTGATGCGTCAGCCCAGGCCTGGTAGCACTCTTGCTTATAGCGTGATGCTATTTTACAGGAGTGACCATACCATGGCTACGATCTGCCTCCGATGGGCACTACGGAGGATGGAATAAAAAGTTCCATACCCTGAAGTACCACATAAGCAACAGAATTGGCAACAACGCTGGGATCTTCCGGCGAGAAGCAACTCCAAGGGTAGGATGCAAAAAAAGACCGCATCCCGTCCCAATCAGCTGACCTGTAGTACCAAACACGGCGGCAAGCTGTAGATCGCAACTGCGATTGGAGCGTGAGTGGCACCGTACTCCGGATCAGACAATGATCCGAAGAGCCCAGAGGGGCATCAACGGAGACCTGATATCCGTCCAATGCCCATCCATTTCCCTAATGTCATCATATCCTATCACCAAATACGGTGTAGACCGACTGACTACGGCGTAGCCTACCTGACGTTATTGAAGATGTTTTAATGTAATATTTTACAATATTAAAATAACAAATAAATTAACTTGTAGTCCATTTGAATTGAATTAGTGTTATTTACATCTGAATAAACTTATTTTATAGATTTTATGGCGCTAAATTCTAACTTAAACTTTAACAGTGGTAGAGCTAAGCGGTGGCTTTTGCTGTCGCACGGATGGGCCAGCTCGAACCGGGGTGGTACCACGACCTCACAGAATACCAGCGTGAAGTAGAGGTTTACCTCTGCGTTGCGCTTGGTGAGTGCAGGTGGCCGGAGGTCCAATTCCCCCCCCCCCATCAACATGGTAGTGGAATTAAATAAAAGACTACCCCAGGAGGGTACCAGCACCCCTAGAGAATCCCTCGCTGAGCATCCACGACCAAACTACTCCACTCCTGGGCGTGGGTGCTCAGGCTGCCCCGCGTATTCTGGGGGGGGCGAAATTCCGCTCAAGACGAAACCTGCTCGGGGCAAGCGGAGCAAGAAGACAAAGGCAACCCCTGCCACGCTTACCGTGGATTTCTGCAATATCAGGGGACTTCATTCAAACCTTAACGCCGTCCACTACCATCTGGAGATAGCTAAGCCGGCCT
Organism: Parnassius glacialis; assembly: GCA_033319125.1. NCBI lineage: Eukaryota > Metazoa > Arthropoda > Insecta > Lepidoptera > Papilionidae > Parnassius > Parnassius glacialis. The sequence goes on along the minus strand of JAVANC010000022.1, from coordinate 39,503,077 downwards.
TGCTCTTTCTTACCGAGACACAGGTGTCCTCTCCGGCTGATACTTCGTATCTCTCCTACCCGGGGTACAAATTACAACACTCGTTTGTGCCCCGGGCTGGAGTTTGCGTGTATGTCAGAGAGGACATCTGTTTTCGACGCCTCGGCAGCCTTGAAGGTACGGACCTGTCCATCCTATGGCTGCGCGTAGACAGCGACGACCATCCCCGCGTCTACGGGTGCCTCTATAGGTCCCATAGCGGTAATGCCGACACAGACCGACTCATAGACCACGTCCAAATGGCTGCAGACTCCGTGCTACAACAGGTCCCATCCGCAGAGATCGTGATACTCGGTGATTTCAACGCCCACCACGCTGAATGGCTTGGTTCTCGTTTAACCGATCATGCGGGTAGATCTGTCTATGACTTTGCTTTGGCATATGGTCTAACACAACTGGTTACTTTGCCTACGCGGATCCCAGATGTGGAAGACCATGTACCTTCCCTGTTGGACCTTCTGCTGACCTCTCATCCGGACGGATATCAGGTCTCCGTCGATGCCCCTCTGGGCTCTTCGGACCATTGTCTGATCTGGAGTACGGTGCCACTCACGCTCCAATCGCAGTTGCGATCTACAGCTTGCCGCCGTGTTTGGCACTATAGGTCAGCTGATTGGGACGGGATGCGGTCTTTTTTTGCATCCTACCCTTGGGGGTTTGCTTCTCGCCGGAAGATCCCAGCGTTGTTGCCGATTCTGTTGCTGATGTGGTACTTCAGGGTATGGAACTTTTTATTCCATCCTCTGTGGTGCCCATCGGAGGCAGATCCCAGCCAAGGTTTGGTCGCTCCTGTAAAATAGCATCACGCTATAAGCAGGAGTGCTACCAGGCCTGGGCTGACGCATCAACGTCTCGGGATGTAAACACCAGCGAATTAAAAAAGAAGTATAATTCCGCCTCCAGGTCCTTCAAAAGCGTCATTGCCAAGGCAAGGTCTGAGCACATCGGCAGAATTGGCGAGAAGCTAGTTCGCCTTCCTTCGGGAACCCGTGCATTCTGGTCTCTCGCCAAGGCTGTCCAAGGGAACTTCTGTCAGCCATCTCTTCCATCTCTGCACAGAGAGGACGACTCACTGGCCCATGCCGCAAAGGAGAAAGCCGATCTGTTGAGCTCTCTTTTTGCGTCCAACTCGACTCTAGATGACGGGGGGAACACACCGCCGACCATACCGCGATGTGAGTGCTCCATGCCGGATGTGCGATTTACACAGCGCTCGGTCCGCAAAGCACTCTTCTCCCTGGACGTCAACAAGTCGAGTGGGCCCGATGGAGTCCCTCCCATTGTGCTGAAGACGTGTGCTCCGGAGTTGGCACCGGTTTTAACGCGTCTTTTCCGGTACTCCTACTCCCAAGGCGTAGTCCCGAACTCATGGAAGACAGCTTTGGTGCACCCGATCCCTAAAAAAGGCGACCGCTCAGACCCGTCCAACTACAGGCCTATCGCCATCACCTCCTTGTTCTCCAAAATAATGGAAGCCATTATAAACTGCCAGCTCATGAGGTACCTTGAGGATCACCAGCTGATTAGTGACCGCCAGTACGGTTTTCGTCGGGGTCGATCAGCTGGTGATCTTCTGGTCTACTTAACTCATAGATGGGCGGAGGCAGTAGAGTCCAAGGGGGAGGCATTAGCCGTTAGTTTGGACGTAGCGAAGGCCTTTGATCGGGTCTGGCACAAAGCGCTTCTTTCGAAGCTTCCTTCCTATGGGCTTCCCGAAAAATTGTGCAAATGGATCACCAGTTTCCTTGCTGATCGGAGCATCAAGGTCGTAGTAGACGGTGAATGCTCTGATTTCAAGCCTATCAACGCTGGTGTTCCACAAGGCTGCGTGCTATCACCAACGCTGTTTCTCCTGCATATCAATGATATGTTGCTAACTGGCAGCATTCATTGCTATGCGGACGACAGCACTGGTGATGCCTTATATACCGGCCGTACCAATATTTCTCGGGAAAACGTCGCTGAGTACCGGGACAAACTTGTGTCTGAAGTCGAGTCTTTGCTTAACAAAGTCTCGGATTGGGGGCGACTAAATCTTGTCCAGTTCAATCCCCAGAAGACACAAGTTTGCGCGTTACCGCTAAAAAGAACCCCTTTGTCGTGTCTCCTCAATTTCAAGGGGCACTCCCCTTACTGCCTCAGCCAGTATCGGAATCCTTGGCGTCGACATATCGAATAGTGTGCAGTTTCGTGGTCACTTGGAAGGGAAGGCCAAATTGGCCTCTAAAAAGCTTGGCGTGCTCAGCAGAGCGAGACAGTATTTCATGCCGGCACATCGCTTGCAACTTTACAAAGCGCAAGTTCGGCCCCACATGGAATACTGTTCTCATCTCTGGGCCGGGGCACCCCAGTGCCAGCTCCTTCCACTTGACCGCATCCAGCGCAGAGCGGTTCGAATCGTCGACGACCGAGTTCTTTCTGATCGGCTCGATACACTGGCACTGCGTAGAGATGTTGCATCTCTTTGCGTATTTTATCGCATTTATCACGGGGAGTGCTCTGAGGAATTGTTCGGACTAATTCCAGCCGCTCAATTTCACCATCGCACATCGCGACAAAACTCGCGTTACCATCCATACCATCTGGATGATTGGCGGTCCACGACTGTGCGATTTAGAAGAAGTTTTCTCCCTCACACGACTTCCTTGTGGAATCAATTACCACCAGCGAATTTTCCGGACCGATACGACTTAGGAACCTTCAAGAAACGAGCTTACACCTTTCTAAAAGGTCGGCAACGCATCTGCAATTCCCCTCGTGTTGCGGTTGTTCATGGGCGGCGGTAGTCACTTACCATCAGGTGAGCCGCATGCTCGTTTGCCCCCTATTCTATAAAAAAAAAAAAACTTATTTTTCCCTCCCGTGATCATCGGTTGGGTAAAGATCGGTGGAGCAAAGTTGGAACTCGAAATAAATATAATTTAAAATTAAACGTGTTAAAATCCGTAAAATTAGTTTCACCTAATGTTCAGTATTCGCGTAAATATAAGAAAACATTTTGTAGTTGAACTGTTTTAGGTCAGCCGCAGTAGCCCATGAGCTGCTCCAGTAATTCTAGACAAGGAAGAAATAAATCTGACGCGTGAGATACCCCTTCAGCAATAAGAATTCTGACTCTCTTAACAAAAACTGGAACACGGGTCAGGTGTACTATATGACTGACCACCCGTTAGTCTAGTGGTCATTAGCACTGATTATCGTATGGTCTCGAATTCGGAACTAAGCTACCGGATCAGTTATTGTATTCAGCTGTCAAATATTATTTGTAGCAGCTCCAAGTCAGGAAATTGGTGGTATGTCAACTCTGTGCCTCGGAAAGCACGTAAAGCCGTTGACCCTAAGCATGATCTCTTTCCGGTCTTGTCGAATTGCCATCTCATTCGATTATAAGAATGAAGAAATAGAGAGTGCACATGTGCACTACATAAACTTGGGCACTATAATCTAATTTTGCGTAGTCAACGTTAATACTGGCCATCGTGATCGACATTATTTATGGATGACATTATTTATATGATAGCTGCAATATTCAAGAAGATAACATACGGACTCCAATCAAAAAGGAGCTGGCGAGGAAATTTGCAGAAAAAGATGGCTTTTCTCCTACTTACAATTTTCAAAACCAGCTAAAATAGTGTTGCGCGCCAAAATTTAAATATTTATAATTTAAATATTATTAATAATTAAATTACCAAAATTGGTAATTTAATCAGCAGTTTTTAATTGCCTCGAACCCCAAGCTCGTAACAATATAAACAGCAAGGATATACATTTCTTAAATAATAATTTCCTAAGTTTCTCTTATACAAAGCCAAAAGAACAATGATAATTCAAAGTAGAATTCAAGAAACTTTATAGTGTTAAGTTTATCAAGATTCAAACTGAAGTGTTCAAATTTTGAAAAAAAAATTGTGTCTTTGTTCTCAATGTGTGAAACATGCACCTAGTTAAAAAAGCAATTTAAATGAATTCTCTAACTTTTTCATAATAATATAGTGACAAGCTAACAAGCGAGATGAAAGTTCGCCCAAGGACAGAGGTGTATTAACCTGAGATAATAATAGAATAGGATCATTTTATTCAATACTAGATGTTTTTTTATAGGATATGGGTGACAAACGAGCACACAATCCACCAGTGATATTAAAATGTTGCTGTAGCCCATAGACATCAGAAACAAAAACAGAAACTTTTTTATTCATACATACATAAATTCTCACGCCTATCACACAGAGGGGTAGGCAGAGACTATGGCTCCAGGTCACACACACCTGTGGCCACTCTGCAAAAATTTAAAGAGCTTGTTTTGGAAGCGTTAATAGGTCCACCATTGAGTTCTGACCTCGGATCCGGACCCTCAGATTTTACCTGTTTCGGTCTCATCAGAATTCTTTGAGTAGTGATAGGTTAACATCAATAGAATACTGCCAAAACTACTGGTTGCATTTTTTTATCAATAATCCCAAGTTTTCTATAGCAACGGGATTATGTTACTACCTGTATAAAATAGGTAAGAGGTAGGTAGCTACCCAAACTTAGAAAAAAGGAGTAAAAAAATTGTATTATTATGCTTACCCAACCGAAAAGTTTGTAGATTATCAAAACTGGTTGAATTTAGAATGTTTATCACCTTCTTAGGCATTATGGCATTATCTCACATCATTCATTTCCTAAATTGAAAGAACAAATCTGATAATTATTCAAATTTATTATGATAAAGAATCACGATATATTACAATAACTTTAATGTAACATATAAAAAATTGTTTGTATTATAAATAAAGGCTTTATCTATCTATTTCAAATATCAATTTCACTAAAACTGGGTAGATTCCGTTAGGAATTGAATATAATTTAAACTTTAAAACTACTGGTCAAATCATTCCGCTTGCGCCGCCGCTTTCAAGCGGACGTATTCAGGTAGACTGCGCTATCGTCCCCGTACTTTAGTGCCCTCTCGCTCTCGCGCCTCCACTGTTCTGTTCGTGCTGTACAGCGCCGACGCCTTGGTGAGTTTTTTAACGCTAACTTCAGTTCTTGCCCCCCTGTCTTCTGGCGGGGAGGTTTGACTGACCACTATTTGCTTTGTTATCATTTCTGTTAACTGTTGTTGATTTTTTGTTTTTGTTGTTATTATTATATACCGTGTATATTGTTTTTCAGAATACGTCACTTGCTCTTTTCAGAGCAAAACCCTGTTCTTTTGAGAACCCTTACTTCTTCGAAAGAAACGTCTCTGTTATTCTGAGAACAGTGATCCCACCCGTACTATCTGGAGAAAAACGTCTCTGTTCTTGTGAGAACAGTGATCCCCAGCCCTTACTGTTTTACCAAAAAACGTCGTCTCCATTCCACATTATGTCCGCACAAGGCTCTCACCGCAATCCTGGCCACTATGGCCCCTCTTGCCCCTCAGGCATATCAACCGCCGCCCTCCATCGCGGCCTACCTAGCGTCCAAATCGGCTGCCCCACAGTCGAACTCGTTCGCCCCCCTGGATATGGCGTGCTCCTACTCCAACTCCGGGTCCACTGCGTCGGCCTCCCGGAAGAGGCCCACCACCGAGTCCAAGTCCGGCACTGGCTCATCAGCATCTTCTGACTCCGACGGACCCGGTGATTCTTCTTTCAACACTGTGTCTTCCAAGCGTGGCGGTAAACGTGCCGCGAAAAACCACTCCCCTCCGCCTCAGCGGCTCCTGCCGATCCCTCAACCCCCGCAGCCCCCGCCGCTGCCCCAACCCCCGCAGCTCCCACTGCCGTCTCTGCCCCCCAAGCCCACGCCACTGCCTCGGCCCCACTTATATCGCTAGACATCCCCCCGCCGTCCAAGGCAGCCTCTCGCAGTGCTCCAGTCCTAGCTAAAAAGCTTGGCCAAAATCTGCGCAGGGCAACTCTCTGCCCCCCACCCCGGTCTCTAATATAAGATAGCAACAAGTTATCGAACAAAATAGCATGGCAATGGCAGAATACTAAGAAACTTTCCACGTCCTTATAAAAACTCAACCAAATGGAAGCTCTCGGCAGGGGAGACCAAACGACCGAGGATAAGAGGGAACGGGAAGAAATCTGGCGGACGATGCGGGTGGTATCGAGGTGTACCGTACTTTGCATTTGAGACCGAAGCGGTCTGTCACGGAGTCCCAGTCGCCTTAAATGAGCTGGTCAGTCTAACCTGTCACTACTGCGAACAGGCTACCATTTGCAGAAGTGACGACTGAAATAATTTCTAACCCAACATGTCGGTTACCTCGGAAGCCAGGTTCAAATATTTTGCTAGGGAGGTTTAATCTCGTACCGTCACCGAGGTTATTATTCGACTCTTTAACCAGTAAGGCCAGTCCTTTATTTTTCATAAGTCAAGGGTAACGAACGTGCATTCAGTCCATTTGATTGTAAGTGGATACTGTGACCCACACACATCTACATCTACCCTCAATTAAGAATCAAAATACAGATGCGCTATCACTCCTGAGGACTAAGATGGAATTGCTCGTTTCCAGGGAAAATAAAAAAGGGGTCTCCGGTTCTCTATAATCACCATACGAAACATAGAAGCATTATGCTTCTATTTAACGCTTCCCCAACCGAGCAATCCATTCGTGCTACAAGTATAGTATAGTTACAGTATGGCTTACCACGTATAAAAATAATATTATAACATAAGAGGATAAATTAAAAAAGCGTTTCTTCCTGTAGTAATAAATACTGTATATTATATTTATTACTTATATTATATTTACTGGCTAAATAATCTTTGCTTAACGATTAAGAATTGCTCTCAGTTCCTCCTTCAATCGATACAACGAGCAGTTTTGTGGTCTCCTAAATGTTTTATGATTAGCATTTTAAGTATCGTAATTCTAGTATTAGACGTTTACTTTTATTGTTGATCGTAACGTCTTTAAATTATACTTTTAATAAAGCGTAAGTACCGAATTTAAAGACCTAAATAGAATAAATAATTTCCACACAATAGCTAGCTCAATTCGGTCCTAAAAAAATTAGTTTTCGATCCTTTTGGGTGGTTTAAGAAATATTACTGGCTGAAATTAACAAAAAGAATCTGTACTGGGTAATATAATTTTTATGAATAAGGATGACAAACGAGCACACAGTCTACCTGATGGTAAGTGGAAGCTGTGCCCATAGACCCACATTTATCCTCGATTAAGAATCAAAATGCAGGTGCAATCACCCTTGAGGATTAAGGTGGAATGCGTCGTTTCCAGTAAAAAAGTGTACCCGGTTCGCTACATTTACCAAACAAAACAGCAGCACGAAGCTGCTACTTCTTATTGGTATTATGTGGTCCTACGCCGGTCGAATCGACCCATTCGTGCTACAACCATAATATATCTGCAGCGTGGCTCTAATACGTTCTCGTAGAAGTAAGAAATTCCGCATCTACCACCTTCACTTTCGCTTACGATTCACTCCCAAAATAAGTACTATGTACGCAGCACTAATCGCCACAACCTCCTCGGGCGACATTTCTATAAGCATAGATTAGTGTGGCCTGCAAAAGTTCCGCGATATTTATTTATTTATTCCACGTAGTTGTTGAGCGACATGTTGCGCTACATGCCTTTGCTCTTGTCCCCAATTATATCCAAGCTTAAGCTTGCTAGCTGTATAAAGATAACCAAGATAGCCGTATAACCGCGTAATGATGGAGTGACTATATCCACTACCCACATGTCATCTCGTGGGTACCGTAAGAAGCGAAAAAGAGGAACAAAACCAGATGACAGCCGAATAACCTTTAACAGTGGTAGAGCTACGCGGGAGCTTTTGCTGTCGCACGGATGGGCCGGCTCGAACCGAGGTGGTACCACGACCTCACAGAATACCAGCGTGAAGTAGAGGTTTACCTCTGCGTTTCGCTTGGTGAGTGCAGGTGGCCGGAGGCCCTTTTTACTGAAAATGAGGCATTCCATCTTAGTCCTCACGGGTGACAACGCATCTGCATTTTGATTTGTAATAGATGATAGATGTAGATGTCTATGGGCCGCAGCAACCACTTACCATCAGGTGCACTGTTTGCTCGTTTGTCACCCCTATCCTATAAACCTCTACTTCACGCTGGTTTTCACTAATTCTATATAATATATTCTATACAAATAAATAAAATTGAAGTGCTTGTTTGTAATGTCAAAATAACAGCGTATTAATAAAAGCATATTAAAATATATACAGTACTTATAACAAAAACACCATTTTCAAAATGTTTGTCTGTATGTTTGTTGTGGCTAATCTCCGAAATATCTATATATATTTGGACAGGACTTTCACTGGCAGATAGCTGATGTTGTAAGGAGTAACTTAGGCTACTAAGCTAAGGGTAACTCACACGCCTAACGGATCAGTAAGCTATGGTGTCAAAATGGATCAGCTATTATAAGTTATATAGCTAATCTGTTATACTGATAACCTATTGGTTGAGATAAAGAGTTAATTCTTGAGTGGTAGTCTTGTACAGGTTGGCTGAGACTAAATGAAGTAGACATGTGACAATCATGGATGATTCGTTTCTTTGACCCGAGATACATCAAAGTATTGATGTTATACATTTATAGTGATCCAGATCAAACAATTGGCAGGATCTATGACCAAAGATTGTAGTAATGGCTGATGACCAACATTATTGAGCGCATCTCACAGATCACAGAGTATTGAAACTCGAAATGATCCATTTAAATGATCGACCTGGTTTGTAAGACTAGTCTTAAATATCTATGTATGTCTAAAATGGAGTAAGAACTTGGTAAGAAATGCAGGAGATAGGTACAGGTGCCTCATGACCGTGTTTGGTGGCACTGATTGGCGAAGTCTTGTTTAGTATTAAACTCTTGAAATGTTATAATGACGATCTTGTACTCTATCACGTGGCTCTACCATGCTGCAGGTATATTGTAGTTGTAGCACAAATAGGTCAGCTCGACCGGGAAAAGATCACGCTCTCACAGAGACACCTCTTTACTGCAAACGAGGCATTCCATATTTGTCGTCAGCGTTGACAACGCATCTGTTTTTTAATTATTAGTCGAGGATGTTTGGTAGATGACTATGGGCCACAGCATCATGCTATCATGTCAATATTAGTATTGTAACGATGTTAAGAGCATGCATCATCTACGAGTATTTCATCATGTGGCTGTCATTAAAGGCGACTGGAAAATTTCAGAAAGAAGCCTTTTGAAAGATTAAATTATAAGTCGATCGATTTAAGAAGTTCACTTAACTTTGTTGCAAATCGCAGCAGTTAAGTACCTCCTCTTTAAACAAATTACCAAATGAAACGAGATATTGTGTTTAAAAATGAAAAGGTGTAAATCGTACTATATATTTTCTCTAGAGGTGGAGTAACCTTTGGCAAAAACATAACTATAATGTACTAAATACACTGACCTGACCGGCTATTTATTTTTCTTCTCATCCACAGTCAATTCCACTATCCAAATATTGCACACAGTATAACTTTATTTTACGAGTGCAAAAATAACGGAAAGATAATATAAACACAATTCGTTTGCTTGTGCAATAGGATTTGAATTTGGTTTTATTTGCCTCATTTTACCCACATTTGTTCACCCATGTGATATACTTATGCAAAACCTACGTATTTACATAAAAATTGATATTGGTATATTCTGTTAGAGAATAATAGACTTCGACACCGTTTAATCGATCGTCATGAAAGTTGGCAAATTTCTGTAGTTATTTATGGAGAAATATCTACATTATTATAGCCACTACATGGTGATGCATTTTATCAACTTCAATAATTGTTCAACTGATTGCCATGAAAATTGGTATATCTTAATAGGCTAGACAACTATGTTTTGCTAAAATATGGTATGGATTAAAAGAATTTTAATCTATATTTTGCTGCTGTTCTGGTGGCGTCAAGTTAATTTCTTCGATAAGTCTTATTTTTTTTTATAGAAAAACGTTACAGGATTTTCTCCTGTATCTTGGAGGCAGCTACAAACATAGATTGCACGAGGACAAACATCCAGACCCGGAACAATTATTTGTAGGCCATACAAATACTTGTTCCGTGCGGGATTCGAACCCGCGGCCCCCAGCGCAACAACTCATTGCTAAGCAACTGCGCCACGGAGTCGTCGAAAATTGATTATAATTGGTTATACTGCAGCGGTTGTCCAATTAAGAGAAAATAATACTACCTTCCTGCGTTATCCATTTCAGCCTTTAAAAGTCCACTACTTAACATAGGCTTCCCTCATAGATTGCCTCATGGGTGGACATCCCCAAAGCATGGTATTTTGATCATCCGTGAGGATTAACATAGAAATTCCAGTAAAAGGGATCTCCGGGACTTTACACTCGCCATAAAAAACACAGCAGCATTAAGTTGCTGTTTTACGCTGTTATTTTGTCAGAGCGTGGTTCCTACCCCGGTGAAGCCGATCCATTTGAGGTTCAACTAATATAGCTGCAGCGTGGATCTACCACTTAAAATTAATAGCACATAAAAGTAAGTAATAGCTTCAGAATTCGGAGTTACGGCATATTGTGCCGTACGGCATAAGCTTATATGTGATAATTATTTTTAAGTATACATATAAAGTCCATTTTTACTTTTTAATACAAGTCTAATTATTTTATTATTTTGAGTGGACTAGTTTATAACAAGCTTAAGGTAACAGCTAGATAATGAATTTTTGAATGTAGCTGAAAAGCTACATTGAAAAGTTCATTCCCTTATCCCAAAGTTGGGATTATTTCTCGAAATTTGGATGGAACTACCTCTTAAATATAATATTTTAAATGAAAAAAATTAAGAGAATTTTATCTCAATACTTACATTAAAACCAAAACTTCTTATTTTCTACCTTTAGGGCTACAAATTTTTCTCCGCGATTCTTACGCTGTCCACACTCACTCAAACTTAAACTCAAACACTTATTGCTAAACCATATTATACACAAGATGTTATAAAAAATATGAGACCAGTGTTATGGACCCTGTTGGGCACGCAATTTAGGGCCTAGGAGAGAGCAGGCGTATTTAACTACTTATAAGAATGTCATTGTGGTTTATCGAAATAGAATTCAATTTAAATGAGTGATCATTTTCTATAATCTATTATATTATGTTTTATTTATAAAACATTCATTAGTACTATGGTAACATTTATTAGCTAGGAATTTTTAATTTTTTTTTGTAAATATGATATCACTATTTTCATTTTTTAATATTTCTTATATAATTTTATGGAAAAACTTAATGTACTGTTTAGTTTTAATCGGAAAGATGGCAACACTAATTTATTTTTATAGCGTAACGTGTATTTGCATGGTAAATCTTCACGTTTTGTATAAAATTGTTTATTTTTTCGAACAAATTTATACATCTTCAATATATATAAGCTGGGAAACGTTAATATTTTATATTTAAGAAAGAACGGTCTGCAGCTATTAGTGTGGTCTTTATTTGCTATAATCCGGATTAATTTCTGTTGAAGGGTGAATAGGGATGCATCATCCGTGCTGTTTGTTGCCCCACAGAATGATACTGAACTCAGCCAAGCGCATACGCATAGTAGGTTTCTATTGCCGTTTCTATGTTGGTAGTTTTTTTTTTTAATTTCTCGTAATGCATATGAGAAGCTAGAAAGCTTAAATCTCACTCTATGGACGTGCGCTTTTGTGTCTATACAGGGTATTTTTGGAACGCTCCCGAAAACTAAGACAAGCGACAGCACCAAGTATACCTTTGATCATGGGTCACAAATAAATTCGATCCTGATGAAAAAAAAATCATCTCTTTACAACGTTTTATTAGCTTTATTCACGCGCCATCATGTTAGTACAGCTAAATGAAACGATAATTTCATAAAAAAAATCACGAAAATACTGAAACCTAAAACCAGCAGTGGAATAACTGAATTCATATCAGCTGATTAAAGGTCAATGTACGCGCGAACGCAAATTCACGCGGTCCGCAACTAGCGGGCCATACCACAATACCTAATAATTTACAACACTTGTCTAAATACCTAACTTATCTACTTAACCTACTATTTTGCCACTGTACTTGTCTCCACGTAGCCATTTTAATCCAAATTTACAGGTTAAATAACCCAAATAACTGGTTCGATTTCCCGCTAATGAAAAAATACATAAATGAAATGTAACCAAGGTTAGAGTCATGCGTTTTTCTTCATCGTGTAGGTATGTTTATTACTCTCATGTATTCAGTTATGTATGTATTCAGATTAGTTCAGTACTAAGTTATTTAAAAAAATTAGTTATGAAACAGCTTACCGCTTCAAATCCTCCGTGGTCATATGAGATGCGGCTCAAATTGTGCTCCATTCATTTCAAGGCAGATTTGGGCTCGGTGTTGCGTCTCCTCATGGAGGCGGGGCATCGACACACACAGTGGTCTTCGACACAGTCCGTACGTAGTTTGTTGAAAACATCCACGATCCTTTTGTAGTTTCGTCAGCACTATCACACTCACGATTAAAAACACTTTCTTTCACATACCCCACAGAAAGAAGTCTAACGGGGTCAGATCTGGTGCGCGAGGTGGCCAAGCGTGTGGTCCTAATCCGCCAAATCCAGCGATCATCAAATAGCTCATTGAGGTGCTCACGGACGAACCTCACGACATGTGGAGGGGCACCATCATACTGGAACCATATGCGGCGATACTCAGCCAACGATAGGTCGTCTAAAATGTCTGTCAACTGTTCATTTATAAAGTTTAGGTATCGCTGTCCGTTCAGTCGCTGTGGCAGAAACACTGGTCTCAGTATGCGATCCTTAAATAAACCTGCCCATACGTTAACCGACCATCGGGTTTGGTGCCTGGTTTGTCAAACAGCGTGCGGGTTAAACTCTGAATACACGTGTGTATTTCTTCGGTTCCACAGGCCGTTTCTGGTAAATGTCGACTCATCCGTCCAGATAATGTGCTCAATGGAACCAGCCACACGTTGTTGCTGGTATAATAACCAACGGCAGAAAACTCGTCGGCGGTCGTGATCGCCGGGAACTAAAGCTTGCACTTTGTGCAATTTGTATGGGCGCATTCGGTTACGCTTCAACACTTTGTGCACTGCACAGTATGACACACTTGTTCCATCCCGACGTCTTAACAATTTATTTAGCAATACTTCGTGTACCTAGGTTCGGATACATAACGTGTTGTCGTATTCACAATCACTATAAACGTACGCGTTAAGCATTATTAAAACAAAAACCGAACAAGAATAATACCAACACGTAATCACAATTTAATAAACAAATCGACAAAACTGAAACCTACTGCGTCACAGCGTGATGCGACACGAGCCGGGCGGGTTACATTGTTTCGCACCGAGCTAGATACAGGTCGAGTGGAGGGAGGTTACAGTCGCGTTCTAAAGTACTACATGGTATTGGGATATTGTTTTATAATATTATAGTAAGTAATTAATTGTTTTATTGTAGAATCATAATAGGTGCCTTACTTGGAATTAAAAATGGATAATGTTTACTTGAGCATTATTTGTTATTTCTATCGTAAAATATAAACTAGTTTGTAACAAGAAAACTTAAGGTTAGAGTGGCACGCCGACCATTATGTCATCTTGGGTCACATGGAAGCCAGATGTTGAAGGTGTGTTGGTGTTACTGGATGCTACTTCATCATCACTTTCATCTTCGCTTGAGCTTCCGTCATCAGGTCGATCACATGGTAATTTTTTCGGTATTCTTCCTCAACACTTTTAAATTTACTGCACAATTTTCCCCATTCACCTTCTCCTATCATATTTACCTTTTCCTTCACTAGTTTAGTCATAAAACAATAGATATAAATAATTTTTTTTCCTTCCTTTTTAAAACACCGTCGCGAGTCGCAAAGTAAGCTGTGTATGCGACTGTATTTTCGGAGCGAACAATGCGCGGGAACCAATAGCATGCAGGCACAGTAATACTGGCGGATTGTTCCCCCGTCGCGCCCGCTTCGTACCAATATGTGATAAATCGCTCAGTGCCCAAGTTCAAGGCCAGCGTTCTTTTTTCACCGTTCGCGCGTACATTAACCTCCATAAGTCAGGTGATATCAACTCAGTTTTCACTGCTGGTTTTATGTTTCAGTATTTTCGTGATTTTTTTTATGAAATTATCGTTTCATTTAGCTGTACTAACATGATGGCGCGTGAATAAAGCTAATAAAACGTTGTAAAAATATGATTTTTTTTTCATCAGGATCAAATTTATTTGTGACCCATGATCAAAGGTATACTTGGTGCTGTCGCCTGTCTTAGTTTTCGGGAGTGTTCCAAAAATATCCTGTATATATATAGACACAAAAGCGCACGTATATATATACTCAGTAATTTAAATTCTTTCAGAGATTCTAAAATTGTGCCATTGTTATCGAATTTTAAAATTAAAGCAGTTTTTTGATGGGGAAGAAAAGTTAATATTTTAGTTTTAGAAAAAATATTTTTAGATTATGATCATTCATAATCTAAAAATAATTGATATAGTATCATTGTAGTATATACTGTTATAATAAAAAAATATTTTAAATCGATTTATAATTGCATAAGATATTTGCACAGCACACATATAAAATATGTAAATATATTAGTATATTCTCTCGAATTTAGAACACCATATTTTTGAAGTCATCTAAAAATTGAGATATAATTGTTAAATGAGACTTCTAAAAGACTTCTAACATAATACATTTCCTATTACATGAGCGGACTAAATTTGATCCCAGTTATTGGCATTAATAAAATTGTTGCTTTCAATTTAAAACGCCGATTTAATACGTGCTTAGTTGCGAAGGAAAACATTGTAAATGCGTTGTCACCCATGAGGACTAAGATGGAATGCCTCATTTCCAGTAAAAAGGGCCTCCGGCCACCTGCACTCACCAAGCGAAACGCAGAGGTAAACCTCTACTTCACGCTGGTTTTCTGTGAGGTCGTGGTACCACCCCGGTTCGAGCCGGCCCATCCGTGCGACAGCAAAAGCTGCCGCGTGGCTCGACCACTGTTGAATGAATGCCAAATATGATTAATATGTCGGATTTTACAGGCATAAATGAATCCATCATGCCATGGCTGTCGCAAAAGGCGACTACGGGAGCTTTTGGCAGTTTGCCAAAACACGGTGATTAGCAATATTAATCAACGAAAAAGTAAATAAAATTTAAACTTTGAACACTCCAAAACATATCTTCGTTGAGCCATGCTATAGCAATAATATAGTTGTAGCACGAATGGGTTGGCTCGACCGGGGAAGGGCCAAGTTCTCACAGAATACCATCGTAAATCAGTTTAAAGTGAGTGTAGAGAACCGAAGACCCTTTCTACTGAAAACGAGGCACTTTAGTCCTCAGGGGTGAGAACGTATCTGCATTTTGATTCTGACAAAGTATCCACTTAGCATCAGGTGAACTGTATGCTCGTTGTTCACCCTTATTCTATAATAAATTCTTCGAATATATTTAGATATATTATATAATATATTTAGATATATATTGAGGTATCATAGGATTATTGACAGTGATGTTAGATGAACAGGCAATGACAGTACAAAGTGTCTTGCATGTCTGTTGATGATAAAAATGATGAAAATACGTTTTAAAATTTTATGAGCTCTTACCATGTTATGAGCAAATGGGAAATAAACTTGATGAAAGTACAAGTAGGTATTGTTTTAATAATTTTGCCTCTTTATAACGTGTAGTTTTGCGGCGTACTTAATGTTTTATGGATATCGTTTTAAATGGCGAAGCTCTCTTGTGCTTAGCACTGGTTTATATTTATTAATGTCGCTTTTATAGGATCATTAAATCATACACATATTTTAATATCTTGTATTAATCCCTCAATATATTAAGAGCCTCTCTTTTAGTAATATGGATCTTCGACATAGATATACCGCAGTGAGGTAATGAGGTGGAACGTTATTGTAAGTGTCTACACGTGAATTAGAAGTAAAGACAGACGCGAATATGTCCGCTTTTTCTTTAGCAAATGTGCCATTCGGTTTTACCAGTGGAGGCAGTGAAGATCGGCAGAAGTTTGTCTTTACCGTTTTGGCAAGAGACCAAAATGCACCAATACGCTTAATTCGGTTAAAATTAGCTTTTCGCATCGCTTTTTTGTAGGACTTGTCAGCCATGTTAAAAGCCTGCTTCTTAAAGCTGATGCTTCTGATGATCCAGAGCTTTGCGATCTCAAGCGTCAATCCACGATAGATACGCCATACTTTTCTTACTTACTTTTTTACATAATTACATTACAGCCCATCAAAAGTTTCCTACTGAACATAAGCCTTCCCATAGATTTCCTCACAGGGGGGATATTTGCCATAATTGCACGCTTGGCATGCGGGCTTATAACCGCAGTTAATTTTTATTCAGCTGTAATCAGAAAGATGTTGCTGCCCTCATCTTGGTTTAGTTTCCCTCTGTCACCTCATGTAACACTCGTCGGATGATATTGGGATAGTCGGATATATTGACAATGTGATATTCAACAAATCACATTGTCAACAAAGCGGACAAAATACTCCATCACTTGACCACATCGGTTAAAGCATTTGCGCAGAGCGATGAATCTGCAGAAGAAAAGCAGTTCTACCGAAAAGGATAAGATGCAAATAGTTGACTAATTGGATTGTGACTTGTGGATTGTTTACAAACTCGTAAACAGATTAATATAAGACGTGGATTCAGTTTGCCATGAGCTCAGTCCATCTTACCCGTTATTTGTTTCTTTTTATAAAATAATGGTGACAAACGAGTACACTGTCTACCTGATGGTAAGTGGATGCTGTGGCCCATAGACATCTACATTTATTCACGATTAAGTATCAAAATGCAGATGCATTATCACTCCTGAGGACTAAGATGGAATGTCTCGTTTCCAGTAAAACACACTAGTATTAAGATGCTATTTTACGCTGATATTTTGTGAGATCGTGGTCCTTCCTCGGTCGAGCCAACCCATTGGTGCTATAACCTATCAGTTCAGCCATCAGCCTGGTCAAACTGTCGCCAAACTGATTGTTTAATTAATGGACTGGATTGATGTACCATACCAACAGATTTTTAAATATTCTAATAATTTTCGTCAATCTTGATGACAAACTTATGGTAGTCTGGGTTCGAACGAAAAAAATGCTAGTTCTAATTCTTTTTAATCGACTGCCCTAGAAGGAGGGTAAAGTTTTTCGTGAGCATGTATGTATGTATGTCTATTTATTTAGCACGCTCTGTAGAAAAAACAGCTTGATGGATTTTAACATATTATCATCACATCAAGACATCTTAGTTGTTGAAGTTAAATAGGGTATAAAATTTTTTTCTTCTCTGTAAATTTCTTTACGAAGTCGATTTTTTTTTAATTAATGTAACTATCTTACCTGTTTTGTATACCTATGTACCTGTAAGCCTGTTTAAATTTCATTTTATAATGAATTTAAATTACTTGATAACAGTGGTAGAGCTAAGCGGTGGCTTTTGCTGTCGCACGGATGGGCCAGCTCGAACCGGGGTGGTACCACGACCTCACAGAATACCAGCGTGAAGTAGAGGTTTACTTCTGCGTTGCGCTTGGTGAGTGCAGGTGGCCGGAGGCCCAATTCCCCCCCCCCCCCCATCAACATGGTAGTGGAATTAAATAAAAGACTACCCCAGGAGGGTACCAGCACCCCTGGAGAATCCCTCGCTGAGCATCCACGACCAAACTACTCCACTCCTGGGCGTGGGTGCTCAGGCTGCCCCGCGTATTCTGGGGGGGGCGAAATTCCGCTCAAGACGAAACCTGCTCGGGGCAAGCGGAGCAAGAAGACAAAGGCAACCCCTGCCACGCTTACCGTGGATTTCTGCAATATCAGGGGACTTCATTCAAACCTTAACGCCGTCCACTACCATCTGGAGATAGCTAAGCCGGCCTTGCTCTTTCTTACCGAGACACAGGTGTCCTCTCCGGCTGATACTTCGTATCTCTCCTACCCGGGGTACAAATTAGAACACTCGTTTGTGCCCCGGGCTGGAGTTTACGTGTATGTCAGAGAGGACATCTGTTTTCGACGCCTCGGCAGCCTTGAAGGTACGGACCTGTCCATCCTATGGCTGCGCGTAGACAGCGACGACCGTCCCCGCGTCTACGGGTGCCTCTATAGGTCCCATAGCGGCAATGCCGACACAGACCGACTCATCGACCACGTCCAAATGGCTGCAGACTCCGTGCTACAACAGGTCCCATCCGCAGAGATCGTGATACTCGGTGATTTCAACGCCCACCACGCTGAATGGCTTGGTTCTCGTTTAACCGATCATGCGGGTAGATCTGTCTATGACTTTGCTTTGGCATATGGTCTAACACAACTGGTTACTTCGCCTACGCGGATCCCAGATGTGGAAGACCATGTACCTTCCCTGTTGGACCTTCTGCTGACCTCTCATCCGGACGGATATCAGGTCTCCGTCGATGCCCCTCTGGGCTCTTCGGACCATTGTCTGATCCGGAGTACGGTGCCACTCACGCTCCAATCGCAGTTGCGATCTACAGCTTGCCGCCGTGTTTGGCACTATAGGTCAGCTGATTGGGACGGGATGCGGTCTTTTTTTGCATCCTACCCTTGGGGCGGGTTTGCTTCTCGCCGGAAGATCCCAGCGTTGTTACCGATTCTGTTGCTGATGTGGTACTTCAGGGTATGGAACTTTTTATTCCATCCTCTGTGGTGCCCATCGGAGGCAGATCCCAGCCATGGTTTGGTCGCTCCTGTAAAATAGCATCACGCTAAAAGCAGGAGTGCTACCAGGCCTGGTCTGACGCATCAACGTCTCGGGATGTAAACACCAGCGCATTAAAAAAAAAGTATAATTCCGCCTCCAGGTCCTTCAAAAGCGTCATTGCCAAGGCAAGGTCTGAGCACATCGGCAGAATTGGCGAGAAGCTAGTTCGCCTTCCTTCGGGAACCCGTGCATTCTGGTCTCTCGCCAAGGCTGTCCAAGGGAACTTCTGTCAGCCATCTCTTCCATCTCTGCACAGAGAGGACGACTCACTGGCCCATGCCGCAAAGGAGAAAGCCGATCTGTTGAGCTCTCTTTTTGCATCCAACTCGACTCTAGATGACGGGGGGAACACACCGCCGACCATACCGCGATGTGAGTGCTCCATGCCGGATGTGCGATTTACACAGCGCTCGGTCCGCAAAGCACTCTTCTCCCTGGACGTCAACAAGTCGAGTGGGCCCGATGGAGTCCCTCCCATTGTGCTGAAGACGTGTGCTCCGGAGTTGGCACCGGTTTTAACGCGTCTTTTCCGGTACTCCTACTCCCAAGGCGTAGTCCCGAACTCATGGAAGACAGCTTTGGTGCACCCGATCCCTAAAAAAGGCGACCGCTCAGACCCGTCCAACTACAGGCCTATCGCCATCACCTCCTTGTTCTCCAAAATAATGGAAGCCGTTATAAACTGCCAGCTCATGAGGTACCTTGAGGATCACCAGCTGATTAGTGACCGCCAGTACGGTTTTCGGCGGGGTCGATCAGCTGGTGATCTTCTGGTCTACTTAACTCATAGATGGGCGGAGGCAGTAGAGTCCAAGGGGGAGGCATTAGCCGTTAGTTTGGACGTAGCGAAGGCCTTTGATCGGGTCTGGCACAAAGCGCTTCTTTCGAAGCTTCCTGCCTATGGACTTCCCGAGAAATTGTGCAAATGGATCACCAGTTTCCTTGCTGATCGGAGCATCAAGGTCGTAGTAGACGGTGCATGCTCTGATCTCAAGCCTATCAACGCTGGTGTTCCACAAGGCTGCGTGCTATCACCAACGCTGTTTCTCCTGCATATCAATGATATGTTGCTAACTGGTAGCATTCATGCTATGCGGACGACAGCACTGGTGATGCCTTATATACCGGCCGTGCCAATATTTCTCGGGGAAAACGTCGCCGAGTACCGGAACAAACTTGTGTCTGAAGTCGAGTCTTTGCTTAACAAAGTCTCGGATTGGGGCCGACTAAATCTAGTCCAGTTCAATCCCCAGAAGACACAAGTTTGCGCGTTTACCGCTAAAAAGAACCCCTTTGTCGTATCTCCTCAGTTTCAAGGCACTCCCCTTACTGCCTCAGCCAGTATCGGAATCCTTGGCGTCGACATATCGAATAGTGTGCAGTTTCGTGGTCACTTGGAAGGGAAGGCCAAATTGGCCTCTAAAAAGCTTGGCGTGCTCAGCAGAGCGAGACAGTATTTCATGCCGGCACATCGCTTGCAACTTTACAAAGCGCAAGTTCGGCCCCACATGGAATACTGTTCTCATCTCTGGGCCGGGGCACCCCAGTGCCAGCTCCTTCCACTTGACCGCATCCAGCGCAGAGCGGTTCGAATCGTCGACGACCGAGTTATTTCTGATCGGCTCGATACACTGGCACTGCGTAGAGATGTTGCATCTCTTTGCGTATTTTATCGCATTTATCACGGGTAGTGCTCTGAGGAATTGTTCGGACTAATTCCAGCCGCTCAATTTCACCATCGCACATCGCGACAAAACTCGCGTTACCATCCATACCATCTGGATGATTGGCGGTCCACGACTGTGCGATTTAAAAGAAGTTTTCTCCCTCGCACGACTTCCTTGTGGAATCAATTACCACCAGCGAATTTTCCGGACCGATACGACTTAGGAACCTTCAAGAAAAGAGCTTACACCTTTCTAAAAGGTCGGCAACGCATCTGCAATTCCCCTGGTGTTGCGGTTGTTCATGGGCGGCGGTAGTCACTTACCACCAGGTGAGCCGCATGCTCGTTTGCCCCCTATTCTATAAAAAAAAAAAAACTTATTTACATTTCGACTGCTTGAAACTGTTTCTAAACAGAAGTAATTCCAGGCAAATCATACTGTAATACTTGCCAACTTTCATATTAGTTTATAAATGTAACTCACATCTGTGCTCAATGTTATATCTCAGCTACTCGCTTCTAATTGTCGAAGTTTTTAGTAATGAAAGCAATCGAAAAACCTTGCGAACTTTGGCACTTAGTATCGATTTGCCGCTGGGCTTCGCTCTGTTAGACTTACTTACTCAATACTTACTCTAAGAACTTTAATTGACATATAAGTTTTATAACTAAGTTAAACTTCAATATTGATAGTCTCGCGTTGAAACTTAGTTTTCATAAGAGTCTGTTATACGAAAGAAGTTCCTTAGTTGCGGTTACACACTCCAGTCTTCGAGAATTTTAACATTTGCTGTCCAATTTCATACCGTTCATTTTAGTTTGTATGTTATCCGCATGACTTCCCTAATGTTTTTTCTTTTGTTTATTTTTAATAAGATATGGTGGCAGCTTGATGATATATAGCCTCACAACATGGTCGTTTGTCACCCTCACGGTGCGGTGGTCAGCATTTGGTTGCGTGGTTGTAGGGTAGGCGGACGTTTCGCAGTAGTTTGTTGTTAATTTCACAGCAAATATCGGCGTACGTCAGGCGGTGATTTATCGCATGACGTAATCGCTCGCTACGTAATTGGAGCGCGGTTGCGTCAGCAAGTAGTATAAATATCAGTAGTTTCGGCTCGCCGCTCACTTAATGCCAGCCTCCGCAGAGTCTACTTCACCTGAGGATGCCTCGTGTAGAGGCGAAACACGTGTCGTATTTTTGATAGTGGTGTGTCCTGCCTAGTGTGGTGGTGCTGAGGATGGTAGTGCTGGGATTGACGGCAACGGGTATAGTGCGCGCGATTGAGGAAGGGTGGGAGATCCCCCTTAAAGCTGGGCAGGACACATCAATTTCTTTCTTTACGCGGAATTAAGCAAATTAATTTATAACAACCCCATTATAATGGATTTCCGCAAAGTAACGCCTGATTCTATCAATTATAAATGTAGATGTTTATGGGCCACAACGGTCGCTTACCGTCAGGTGGACTGCGTGCTCGTTGGTCACTCTTATTCTATAAAAAAATATTATGTAGCTGATCTAACAGTGTTATTTAAATATGGATGTGAGATATTTTCATCGCAGTACACAACGTAAGGAAGAACTGGATACGCTTCGTATTTTTATTTAAGTTTGCTTTCAACAAAAGTATAGTATTTATGCCTTTTTTGATTTTAATTCCTAATTCTTTTTCATCAGATCATAAACTGACCTATGTTGTAATATTTCCAACAATAGAAAACTTACAAAAACATTATAGGCTTAAATATAAGATTATAATATAGTTCCACTAATCGCCGAAATGCGCCAAGAACGTTGCCTGCGTTCCGCGAATAGCTATACTTCTTCTTTAAGTAGTCTTCAAGCCAGAAAAGAACACTTTTATTACCAGCGGCGGCAAATAGAAAGGGACTAGTAGCGGATACAATTTCATTATTAACGTCGCGCGTGAACCGATACCTTGCTTAATAATATATAACGTAAAAATCGCCTGTTAATATTTTCCTAGTTACAAAATTCATGTTTGACGACATTTTTCTAGGTTTGTTCTTGACTACTCAACTCACTCATTATCGCCAGATGTAGCCGAATATGTTAAAACGTGACTGACTTAGCTTAAGAAAAACCTTGCGAACCTCTTTTGTCTTGAAGACTTTATTTTTTTAAAGACCGTTACCCCCACACTAGGATTTTCTCCTATATCGTAGAAGAAGCTAACGTACATAAATCTCAAAAGGACAAACATCAACTATCAAATCGGAGCATTTTTTTAGGCCATATAAATATTTGTTCCGTGCGAAATTTAAATTAGTAGCCTTCAGCGGCGCACATCATTGTTACGCCACTGCACCACGGTGCCGTCAAATATTGTTATTGTATTGTAAAAAAAAAAAGGAAAGACAGATGGTGGCAAATAATTCAACTCCTTTGACATACGTTTTATAAAAGAAGAAGCAAAGAGTTTGGTTTGAATGCGTGGTACGTCTACGACAAAAATCAAGAGTGATCTTTATGGCATCTGCATTTATGCATCTCCTTTAACACCTACAACTAGAAACGGAGTAATTGAATCTCTACCTCCTTCTCCTCCCCCCTCCCCCCCCACGTGTAATCAATTACATAAGTTTAGTTTAACGGTTCAGTGAGTTTCAGGTTCAGTCATATTCACATTCTGCGCTTGGGCTCTGTAGACTCCGACCGTGGGTACACATCCTAGTGTACCAACACGCTAGGTGTATAGGTGTACGTTTTAGGCACACACCTCCCCCTACCAAAAGGGGAAACTTAGTACACATCTGTACTTGTGTTATCATGGGTGAAAAAATGGCGTCGATTAAGGTCGACGAACTCGCGACCTTGTTAGTCGAGCCTGCCCCGATATTTAGGCTGTGTTTATTTCACAGCGCAAAACTCGTCCTGCGCCTGAGCCAGCGCATGAGCCTGCGTCTCTAGCTGACTACTCTACCTAGCATGTCTGGCCCACTGCTGACCATCCGACCGTGTGGATCCACGACCCTATGTTGCCGAGCATCGGACCCACTACGGTCGCACGGATGGGCCGGCTCGAACCGGGGTGGTACCACGACCTCACAGAAAACCAGCGTAAAGTAGAAGTTTACCTCTGCGTTTCGCTTGGTGAGTCCAGGTGGCCGGAGGCCCTTTTTACTGGAAATGAGGCATTCCATCTTAGTCCTCACGGGTGACAACGCATCTACATTTTGGATAGATGTAGATGTCTATGGGCCGCAGCAACCACTTACCATCAGTTGGACTGTGTGCTCGTTTGTCACCCGTATCCTATAAAATATAAACTTCTTCCAGACGAGCGATTCGGCTTCACACCCGAACACTCGTGCACCAACGAATTACATCGCCTCACAGAATGCATTCTGAAAGATTTCAACCTCTCACAAAGAAGTCGCAGAACCACCATTTCCCACCTCACCAACCATCATCTCCATCTCCCATGCCCTCTTCTTCGACGCATTTGAAAAAAAACCATTGGTAAATCCAATTGTGGCATGCTTAAGTGGATTAAAAAAAATTACGTATTACATGATTCTAGGTAATTTTTTTAATAGTTTTAATTTAAATATACGCAAGTTTTCACTAATAACCTTATTATGCAACTGCTAGCTCATCCGGTACCTTGAGGATCACCAGCTGATTAGTGACCGCCAATTCGGTTTTCGTCGGGTTCGATCAGCTGGTGATCTTCTGGTCTACCTGACCCATAGATGGGCGAAGGCAGTAGAGTCCAAGGGGGAGGCGTTGGCCGTTAGTCTGGACATTGCGAAGGCCTTCGATCGGGTTTGACACAAAGCGCTTCTTTCGAAGCTCCCTTCCTATGGGTTGCCCGAGAAATTGTGCAATTGGATCACCAGTTTCCTTGCAGATCGGAGCATCAAGGTCGTTGTAGACGGTGCATGTTCTGACTACAGGCCTATTAACGCTGGTGTTCCACAAGGCTGTGTGCTATCACCAACGCTGTTTCTTCTACACATCAATGATATGTTGCTAACTGGTAACATTCATTGCTATGCGGATGACAGCACTGGTGATGCTCTATACACCGGCCGTGCTAATATTTCTCGGGAAAACGTCTCCGAGTACCGGAACAAACTTGTGTTTGAAGTCGAGTCTTTGCTGGACAAAGTCTCGAACTGGGGGCGACTAAATCTAGTCCAGTTCAATCCCCAGAAGACACAAGTTTGCGCGTTTACCGCTAAAAAGAACCCCTTTGTCGTATCTCCTCAGTTTCAAGGCACTCCCCTGGTTGCCTCAGCCAGTATCAGAATCCTCGGCGTCGACATATCGAGTGACGTGCAGTTTCGTGGTCACTTGGAAGAGAAGGCCAAATTGGCCTCTAAAAAGCTTGGCGTGCTCAGCAGAGCGGGACAGTATTTCATGCCGGCACACCGCCTGCAACTTTACAAGGCGCAGGTTCGGCCTCACATGGAATACTGTTCCCATCTCTGGGCAGGGGCTCCCCAGTGCCAGCTCCTTCCACTTGACCGCATCCAGCGTAGAGCGGCTCGAATCGTCGACGACCGAGTCCTTTCCGATCGGCTCGACTCATTGGCGCTGCGAAGAGATGTTGCATCTCTTTGCATTTTCTTTCGCATCTACCATGGGGAGTGCCCTGAGGGATTGTTCGGATTAATCCCAGCCGCCAAATTTCACGAACGCACATCGCGGCAGAACTCCCGATACCATCCACACCATCTGGATGATTGGCGGTCCACCACTGTGCGATTTAGAAGATGTTTTCTTCCTCGCACGACTTCCTTGTGGAATCGTTTACCATCAGCGATTTTTCCGGACCGATACGACTTAGGGACCTTCAAGAAAAGAGCGTACTCCTTTTTAAAAGGCCGGCAACGCATCTGCAATTCCCTCCCTGGTGTTGCAGTTGTTCATGGGTGGCGGTAGTCACTTACCATCAGGTGAGCCGCATGCTCGTTCGCCCCTTCTCCTATAAAAAAAAATACATTTCCAATTATCAAATAATTCCATCTCAAACTTTAAATTAAAAAAGTTTGTAAAATTCAAATGTGGACGACTCATAATGCTCATATAATCATCATATCATCATTCAGGTCACTCCATTAAGTCCAAGACGTATTTAAGTATAAATATACTTAAATATATACATCCGACTTACTTTTAGTACGTACTACGTAGTACTATTCTTTATTCTGTGGTTTTAAAACATTGTAATAAAAATGTTTGATTATAATAATAATAATGCATGAAATTTGATTTTTCGAATATATTGTATTTTGCACAGCGATCTTTTTGAGCCTCTGCAAACAACCGACATAGCGTCCATTCGTGACGGCGATTGACGCCGAAGTAAGTGAGTGAGGCAGAGGCAGTCTATTTAATAAATTTAGTTATTTACAAGGCTGCTATAACACCAAAAATTTCCGGATTTCTACGCCGAAAAAAAATTTATTATAACTAAACAAAATAAAATTAAACTACCATTTACATTCCATTGCTTCTCACATGATAGGTGAAAAGATTAAAAAATAGATTGACTTAAACAATTGATATTTTCGAAAGTTGTGTTTACCACACCATGCGGACTTGAAAAATCTACGTCATAAGCAACTTAAAACACTTTTTTATTTAAAAATAGCAATTAATCGATTTAAAAAATATTAATAAGTTCAACAATCATTTATATTTCTAACAATGTGCTTTTTATATCATTTATATGTTCAATATGATTGATACATTACGATTACGACATAAAGTTTGAATTTTGATTTTTAGGCGCTGGTATAACGTACCTACGCACTTAGCGCTTACGGCATGCAAAAGTCTGGTACGATGGCTTGCTTTACGAGATGCACAAACTCAATGAGCCAGATAGGCTCACCTACATCATCAAAGCCTTCCTAGCCAATCGCCACTTTCGCTATCGAATAGAGGGTAAAAGTAAAAGTAAAGTAAAATATAGGGTACTCGCTCTACAAAGCGTCCCCTCAAAGCTGGAGTCCCACAAGGCTCCGTCCTCTCCCCACTTCTCTTTACACTCTTAACGAGTGATATCCCGAAGTACCCAGTATTGTGAATTCTGCCTTTTTCGCCTTTTACACAGCACTTTTCGTCATCCATCATAATAAAATAATCCTCACCGAGATGCTCCAAACAGCCGTTAATCGCTTAGAAGATTGGTTTCGCTAATTGAAATTCGAAGAGAATCCTTATAAAGTGTAGCAATACACTTCCAAACGATCCCCACTTACAATCGTACAAACAAAAACTCCAAAAAAGCGATAAGTTCGATCACCTGTACGGCCGCCAGATCCCCTGGCAATCAACGGCCAATTATCTATTTTCTATTTGACCACGCTATGACATTCTAAAAACACATTCGCAATGCCTCCACCCGCTAGTTAACAGCAAGAACAAACTGTCCTTAAGACATAAGCTCCAACTTTACAAAGCGTGCGTAAGACCTATCATGTTTTACGCAAGCGTAGTTTTCGCGCACATAAACCGTAGTCATTTGTGAGACCTCCAAGTCATTCGAAATATATTTATTCACGTAGCCACAGGGGCTCGGTGGTACCAGCAAAACTCCGACTTACAAATAGACTGTAAACTTCCGATTATCTCTGAATGTTTCAAGGATATGTCTTGGCGCTATTCTGAGAGGGCCGAGACGCTCCGACTCCGAACGTTGTTCAAACCCTCCAGAAGCCCCGCAACGTTCTAATCGAATTCCCTATTCCGCTAGATTTCGACGACCGAAATGTCGCCGGCCAGTCACACACAATATAAGAAATCATTACTCCACAATCACCTAGTGCCACAAACCCTGTTAGGAAAACACTGCCGTCATAAGATAAAAGGGCGCATCTAACAATTTTTGAAAAAATGAGTTAAATATATCATTCGACTCAAGATAAAAAGGCGCATCTACTCAATTTTTTTAATATTCAATAATAGCAATATTTTAGGAAATATCGTAAGATATTTAGACGTAACTGTTGATCAAAGATGATATTTTTTTATTAGAAAAGATGTATTCAAATTCAACATAAAAGAAAAGACTTATTTAATCAGTTGCTACGTCATCTTTAACAATATTTGCATCGATTATTTAGATAAAAAGACGTAAATTAATAGTTTTAAAATTAAAAGACGCTTTTGGTTTCTTACGTCCAATCATCTTAGTACTCACCGTGAATAAAATAATTATAGGTTAGGCGCAAGCGACATCGCAGCTTTTATAAATAGCATATATATATTTCAGAAGAGCGGTGCAATGTAATTAATATTTTTTTTTACAAATATGCCGTGTGCAGAGCGAAGGATTTTTATAAGACATTTAAACGACTACAACGAACGGACTACATGAGAAGCACCACAGTTTTCAAATAAAAAAAGAAATCGGTTTAGGTAGAACAAAGTTATGAGGTAACACACATAACAAAAAAATACAGTCGAATTGAGTACCTCCTCCTTTTTGAAGTCGGTAAAATACTTCTACGACGCGACCAAAAGACCCAAAGAGGTAAAAGAAAACTAAACAAACAAAATACTATTTCTTACTTTTTAATGGATTACGCCGGTACTAATTTTAATGTCTGTAAGACATTTTTTTATAGAAACTGGGCTTTAACAGGAAAAATGATAAAGTTGTCAGAAATTCCAATCTCAAATCTACGGGCATATTTTAATGATATGTGTGTCAAATTACTTTTCTCAGAGGTAATCAATACAAGCTTTTTTAAAAACGATTAAATTTTCACTGGATTTATTAAAGTTCCTACTACCAAACAAAATTTTACTTTCACAGGTATTCACAGGTTATCTGAACGAAAAAATAAAATAATTAAGGAATTAGGACCACTCATGCCGGAAAACAGAAGTATTTTGGCAAAACTTGCAAGTGAATGACGATGCGGTTGATCTTACAAAGAATTATGAAGACTTTTCATACGTGGTAGAGTCATGGTGCAGCTATATTAGTAGTATAGCTGTAGCACGAATGGATCGGCTCGACCGGGGAAGGACAACGCTCTCACAGAATACCAGCGTAAAATAGCAGCTTAATACTGCTGTATTTCGTATGGTGAGTGTAGAGAACCGGGAACCCATTTTACTGGAAAAGAGGCATTTCATCTTAATCCTCACGGGTGAAGACGCATCTGCATTTTGATGATTTATTGAGGATAAATGATATGTCTATGGGTCACAGCAACCAATTACCAACAGGTGGACTGTGTGCTCCTTTGTCACCCTATCCTATAACAAGAACTGAACGTACTAATCTTCTTATTATATTTATAGTTTTAGGGGTAATTTGATCTCACATTTTTAAAAAGGCCAAGGGTAGCTTCAATCTCTGTTTAGCTTTAAGTGACAAATATCTGTGACACTTCTCTTTTATAGTATTTCTTACAAGAATGAAGCTGACAGAATGACTTAGTATATGGTAGAGAAAAGTAAAAAGGCTACTTTAGCCTAGTTTTTGTAGTTAAGTATAAAGTACCTTTGTGTTCTTTTAATTTTTAGATATCAGCAAAGTGATTGTTGTTCAAATAGTAATTATAGTAATTTAGTAAAACCCTAATTAAAAGCAATTTGTGAATAATTTTATAATTTGAATTCACTGATTGCTCATTTAAAAATGTATAAATAAGTGACAGTTGTGTTTTATAGGCATAATTTTTATTTTGATGCTGTGAAAGCAAATTTTAGACTATTATAGTTTTAGGTATATTTCAGTCATGTAATTGTTACTCAAAACTTATGATAATTTAGAAAAACACTGAAGGGAAACTATTAATTTTGATTTAATAAATTAGATTAAATAATTAATACGAGTAAGTAAATGATTAAATTTTAGAGGTATATATTTCGTTTCGATGTTTTGAAAGTAATTTGTGTTCCTTTAAGTTTTTGGTTTTGTAATTATTAGACATACCCTGATGTAAAACTATTCATAAATATGTAGTCGCTTTACTTTCTTCATAAATAAAATAAAAAAAAAATTGTCTATAATTTTTATTTAACACATCTTGAAACAGGTGTATTTTAAAGAGTGATTTTATGAATAATAAATTATGTAACTGCAACTGTAATACATTTAGATAATTATAATACAATGCACTTAATATTAAAAAAATATCTCACGAATATCTTAAGTTTCTCCACCTTTTCTACCGACTTCAAACAGGAGGAGGTACTCAATTCGACTGTATGATTCTTTGTGTGTTACCTCATAACTTTTTTCCATGTGAACCAATTTCGATTATTCTTGTTTTATTTAAGAGCTGGTGAGTCACATGTGATCACATATAAATTTGATCAAGGCCTGACGAATAGTTTTTGAGTTATCGTAGCAAGTCTTGTATGATATCCCTTTTAAAAGCATTACTCAAGAGTTGCGGGTTGTTATTTTTTGTGTCTCATTACCAATGATTTTCTAATATACTTACTAAGAAAAAACAGTAGTAAATTACCATTAGCGTCCTTTCATCTTCAAATGACTTTTCTAAAATATGTAAAAATATTAAATGAATGGCTTTTTTTATTTATTAGATTGGAAAGACGCAAATGGTTATATGCGTCTTTCCTTAGAAGTTTTTACTTTGCCGGCAGTATTTTTAAGCTAAGATGAAAAGGAAAATTCTTTTTATTTTCGTATTGATACCTTTTCATATACTTTAGACACAGCAGGGTCTGAAAAAAAAATCAATCAATCAATTCAATCAAATCAATTTATTTTTTATTTCCATTTTACGTTTTTGTTAGTTCGTCCTTCTTTATTACGACGGCAGAACAATGGATGGGATGCAGCGAGTCCGCGGACGGGTGCGTCGCACACCTATCCACACCGCATACACAAGCCGGGGCCCGTCACCTCCTGTTCTGAGTTTTTTTTTATAGGATGAGGGTAGAACGAGCACACAGCCCACCTGATGGTAAGTGGTTGCTGCGGCCCATAGACATCTACATCTATCCTCTATTACAAATCAAAATGTAGATGCGTTGTCACCCGTGAAGGCTGAGATGGAACGCCTCATTTCCAGTAAAAAGGGCCTCCGGCCACCTGCACTCACCAAGCGAAACGCAGAGGTAAACCTCTACTTCACGCTGGTTTTCTGTGAGGTCGTGGTACCACCCCGGTTCAAACCGGCCCATCCGTGCGACAGCAAAAGCTGCCGCGTGGCTCTACCACTGTTAATAGACAACACAACATGTTAATGTAATCACAGAACTGAACACTATTGTGTTATTATTTATTACCCCCCTAAGATTATCAATTTTATTGCAATCGCGCCTGCAACGTTGCACTAAAATAAATCCCCCCCCCCCCTGCCCGTTTTGATATCGAATCCGATGAAGCTGTAAGAGCCGCATAGGCTTATAGAATTAATATAACCGAATCTAGACTTTTGTTAAACTTAGATAATGCGCTCCGATTGGCACCCGAGAAAGACTTGTGAATTAAATGAACACCGTCCTACTTTATTACTAACTCACATAGCATGTGATCAGGTTTCTTTTTAGTAAAAGAGTGACAAATTCCCTAACTATCCACTTGATGGTGAGTAGCAGATGTACGTGTGTATAAAGAATCAAAATGCAGATGCGTAGTCATCTCTGAGGATTAAAAATGGAATGGCCTTGTTACCAGTAAAAAGGGTTTCCGGTTATTTACACTTACCGTACGAAACACAGCAGCATTATTCTGATGTTTCACGCTGGTATTCTGTGAGACCGAGGTCCTTTCCCGGTCGAGACAAACCATTCGTGCTATAACCATAATATAGTTGCAGCACGTTTCTACAAAGATAAAAAACCTTTTTATATTCTTCAAGAATATCATATTCCTAAAAGGCCGGCCTGCAATTCCAAATCCTATAAATGTTTATGTGGGCGACAGTGAGAACTTAGATGAGGTATGCTCGTTTGCCTCCTATTCCATGAAAAGAAGTTATTTCTATAAATGGATCCAAAACGAATTATATAACATTACGTCAGTTAATATTACGCCCAAGAATTGCTGTTATTACCTTGCAGTAAAACTCCGTAATTCCCTCGCGAATAAAGTTTATATTATAATTTCATATATACACACGAATACTACACATCGAATAAGACTAATTTTACGGACTTTATCGCGTTTATTTTCACTTAATAATTCCCGATGTCAAAAGCTGAAGGTAGCTCGGGTCAAAACCTCAATCCCCCCTGGTAAACAATATTACTTGTTCTTTTTACATAATTTCATCATACTTTGCTAAAATTGTAATAGCTTTCTGAAAATACCACATAGCAAGAACACGTTTTATATTTCATTTCACATTAAATATTTTTTCTACATACTATAAAACAAAGTCGCTTCCCGCCATCTGTATGCTTATATAGTTTAAATTCTGCCTCTGTTTTGACTGCCTCGTTGGTCTAGTGGTTGTAGAAGTGCGACTGCTGATCATGAGGTCCCAGATTCGAATCCCGGGTCGGGACAAAAAATCAGTTATTGAGTTTTTCCATCAAGAAATTCTCAGTAGCTACCCGGAGTCAGGAAGTTGGCGGTGTTTCACCCCCGTGCCTCGGAAAGCACAAAAAACCGTTGGTCCTGCGCCTGATCTCACTCCGGTCGTGTCGGTTTACCGTACCATCGGGTTATGAGTGTGAGGGAATAGAGAGTGGTGCACCTGTGCTTGCGCATACACTTGGGCACTATAATCCTGTCCTGCGCCGATGGCTAATCTCCGTTGAGACTGGCCGCCGTGGCCGAAATTCGGTCTGGAGGACATTATTATTATTAGTTTAAATTATGCAACGGAATTTGATGCGGTTTTCATTAACAGAATGATTCAAGAGATAGATTTATGTGATAATCCATGCATGTTTTTTATTATAATATAATTCTTCTGTCCTTGCGTATGTGACTGACCTCCTCTTAAACGGCTGGATTTTGATAAATTATTGATAATTTTGATAATTTTGTGCGTGTGATTAAGTTGATTCGATAATGGTTTAGATTCACAATGGAACCCAGTAGGTTCCTCAGCATTGTTTTCGAGATCCAAAAATCAACCGTGCGAAGCCAGGGCGGTTTGCTAGTTTTTAATAAAACTAATTATTGCCCCTTTTCGTGGAATTGTTTTCATAGTATTAGCTGATTACTCAGCGTGATGTAACGCTGATGTACGTGTTAGATCTCGAGTAACTTAAATAGCGAAATGGATCACAAAAATGAAGTGGCAAGTAGCCACAGAATACGACCAAAATATGGGAAAGAAAGGTACTCTAGTGGCATCTCGTACCTGAAAGCTAAGAGTATCGGAGACCCTTTTAACTAGAAACAGGGCATTCCATTTTAGTCCTAGGGGATGACAACGTATCTACATTTTGATTCTTAATCGAGGATAGATGTTGATGTCTATGATGTCATTCACTTAACAACAGGTGAACCGTGTTCTCGTTTTTCACTCTTATTCTCTAAAAAAATGTTGCCTCCATTTTCTAAAGTTTAAATAAGGTAGTTTCGATATTTTTATTGATATTGTGCAGTACGTGCTATTAAACGAATAAAAGCAAAAGAAATAAATAAAAAAAAACGATCAATTTGTTCAACACAAGCTCAAAATAGCATTGCGTGCAATCTCCATCACTTTGCCGATGACATGTGGAGTGATCCCTTAAATGGAAAATACTATTTTGTTAGATAGACGTATTTCGAATGGAAATTCTTGGATAATAATATATGCTTTTAAGAAATGAGCTTGCAGTCTGTACACACTATTTCTTACTACTACTACTAGCATTGGCATCTTTGAAAACAAAGATGAAATGTCGTTTTAACATTAATTGTAGGTGACATGTAGGTACAAAGCTTTGATGATAAGTAGATGCTGTGGCTCAAATACACCATAACTATCCTCGATATCTTAAAATGTGCCACTCGCACTAGAAATACGTCTTGTATCATGGATGCGTTTTACAAACCTAACTTGCACATAAAAAACATCCATATAACAATTATTCGTAAGCCATTAAAATACATTGTTTCGTAGGGTAAACAAACCCGCGTCCCGCAACGCCGCGGCTGATCGTTGAGCTATTGTGCTACCAAATCGTCAAATTCGTACTGAATAAAAATCAACATGCAAAAGTGTTATTGTCACCTCTGTTTGCATAGATGAAATTGTCCGTTACTCGTGAAAATTAAACTAAGCGCCTAATATAATATAATTAATATAATATAAATAATTAAACTAAATTGAAGCCCCAACTTCTCAAACTATAAAGTAGAAATATTTTATACTGTTTAGTTATATAATTATTCTATTAAGATGTATTTTTTTACTTATTTAAGTCCACTACTGAACTGAATATTGTAACTTATTAAAGTCCACTACTTAACTGTCCGTGGTAGCTGAGATGGTTAGCGCTCGCTGTAAGTTTCACAGTACGCGAGCAATCCGGGTTCGAGCCCCACCGGCACCAATGAAATTGTTAATTGCAATTTTAAGTGCCGATTTACCACGTGCTCGGCGGGGAAGCTAAACATCGTGAGGAACTCTGCATGTTTGAGAAATAAAATAAATATATATCTCGAAGACACGTGAAGTTCGCCAACACGCATTGGGGCAGCGCGGCGGACATTTCCTTGACCTAAAACCCTCTCAGGAATGAGAGGAGGCTTGTGCCCAGCAGTGGGACGTATATAGGCTGCAACTTTACTTTTTTTACTTTTAATGAACTGTAAATTGTCTTATAGGTATTTGCCATAGGTGCCACGCTTGACACACAGGTCGGCAGCCGCAGTTTTTTATTTTTAGTCGTTATTAGGAAGATGTTGCTGCCCATCTCCTGATTTGTTTCGCTTTGTCGTCTCATACGACAACCACGGGATAATATGGAGTAGTGGATAGTCTTACACCACCACTATGCGGTTATTTGATAATTTTTGTTAATTTTGGGTGAACTAGTTTAGCATATCGTTTAAATAGTTTTTTATTAAAAACTTTAATCGCCTTATTCCCACCCTTGTGGGTGGAAATTTGTTTCCAAATTTATATAACATCACCATCTTCAAGTGACAAGGGTCAATGAAAGAAGCATCATCAAAATCAGTTCTTGATTGAAGTAGATATCATGTAACATCTATATCCACGCAACAGCTATATTTTGGTTTACATTTAAAAGAATGTGGTGGAGAGCTATATTATGGCTGTGGCACGTAATGAAATAATTTTTAGTTTTCTTTTTGTAATATTTCCTTTCAAATAAAAATTATTTAATACGAAATTGTTGTAAAGTAATATGCCTCTATATGTTTCACAGCTGGGTACAGTTCTTCTCTTATTTACGGAAGGGTTATGGAGCCATTTCATGCCTCTGGATGATGGGATGCCCATTATCCGTTAAAGAGTCTTCGGTTTTCTTTACACATTATACGATATACAGCAGCATTAAGCTGTTATTTAACGCTGGTATTCTGTGAGAGCGTGGTCCTTCCCCGGTCGAGCTGACCCATTAGTGCTACAACTATACTACTAATAACATGCGTGGCTCTAACAGTGGTAGAGCCACGCGGCAGCTTTTGCTGTCGTACGGATTGGCCGGCTTGAACCGGGGTGGTACCACGACCTCACAGAAAACCAGCGTGAAGTAGAGGTTTACCTCTGCGTTTCGCTTGGTGAGTGCAGGTGGCCGGAGGCCCTTTTTGCTGGAAATGAGGCATTCTATCTTAGTCCTCACGGGTGACAGCGCATCTACATTTTGATTTGTAATAGAGGATAGATGTAGATGTCTATGGGCCGCAGCAACCACTTACCATCAGGTGGACTGTGTGCTCGTTTTTCACCCTTATCCTATAAAAAAAATATAGCTGAAGCATGACTCTACCACGTATTAAAACAGAAAACAAACCTTCATTACAAATTATTTTCTATACAAAATTGTTAACATAATTTTATCTCACTTACACTTGTTATAAACAAAGCAAATATTTGAAGGTTTCAAAACGAATCCTTTGTTTAATTTTCTTTATAAAGAAATTCTGCTTGCTACAGCTGTCAGCAAAGTTTCGGAGCGCGTGTGTTTGCCAGGTGTGCTCAAACCGGCCCAGTAAGCTGCACGGCTCGATGCTCTCATAACCCTTTGATTTTCCACCGGGTGCTCGGTAGAAATAAACTAGACATAACTCTAGACGGGAAAAAGTGTAACTCTGTGAATAATTTATATCTATAAAGTTATAATTTATAAGTCAAGTTACTTATAATAATATGAAAGAAAAAGGCTAAAGATTACTTTCATAACTAGCGACCCATCCCGACTTCGCACGGGTATTACGCATCTCGATTCAGCGCCACCTACTGGGTCCAATTGTAAATCTAAACCGTCCAAGACATTTAGGAGGTAACAACCATACGTACAGAAGAATTATACATAATTAATAGAATCAGGCGTTACTTTGCGGAAATCCATTATATAAAAGCTTTTAGAAAAATTTACTTCGCAAATATCCTCGTTATAAAATAAAATGATGTGTCTTACCTAGTATGAAGAGCACTTCCCCCCCCCCCTCCCTCAATTGCGTGCACTATCCCCGTCACCACTAATCCCAGCACCGCTACTCCCAACACCACTTTACTAGGCAAGACACACCACTGACGATAATACGACACGTGTTTCGCCTCTACACGAGGCATCCTCAGGTGATATAGACTCTACGGTGGCTAATCGCTAAGTCACTTAGCTGCGTCGTATTATCGTCAGTGGTGTGTCTTGCCTAGTGTAGTGGTGTTGGGAGTAGTGGTGCTGGGATTAGTGGTGACTGGGATAGTGCACGCAATTGAGGGAGGGCGGGAGGTGCTCTTCATACTAGGTAAGACACATCATTTTATTTTATAACGCGGATATTTGCGAAGTAAATTTTTCTAAAAGCTTTTATAGAATTATACATATCAAGATATTTATATAATATTTTACCCTAATAGGATTTTCTCGTATAACGTCGTGGCGTTTTACATACACAAATTGCACAACAACCCAGATCCCAAATCCCAGACCCGGAACAATTATTTGAAAGCCATTGAACATTTGTTCGGTAGGGGATTCGAACCCACGGCTTTGTAGCGTATATTTATGTACATTCGCTACAGAGCTGCCGAAGGATTATCTATACAAATAAATAATCAGTTTTCACTGCTGGTTTTATGTTTCAGTATTTTCATGATTTTTTTTATGAAATTATCGTTTCATTTAGCTGTACTAACATGATGGCGCGTGAATAAAGCTAATAAAACGTTGTAAAAATATGATTTTTTTTTTCATCAGGATCAAATTTATTTGTGACCCATGATCAAAGGTATACTTGGTGCTGTCGCCTGTCTTAGTTTTCGGGAGTGTTCCAAAAATATCCTGTATATATATAGACACAAAAGCGCACGTATATATATACTCAGTAATTTAAATTCTTTCAGAGATTCTAAAATTGTGCCATTGTTATCGAATTTTAAAATTAAAGCAGTTTTTTGATGGGGAAGAAAAGTTAATATTTTAGTTTTAGAAAAAATATTTTTAGATTATGATCATTCATAATCTAAAAATAATTGATATAGTATCATTGTAGTATATACTGTTATAATAAAAAAATATTTTAAATCGATTTATAATTGCATAAGATATTTGCACAGCACACATATAAAATATGTAAATATATTAGTATATTCTCTCGAATTTAGAACACCATATTTTTGAAGTCGGCTAAAAATTGAGATATAATTGTTAAATGAGACTTCTAAAGGACTTCTAACATAATACATTTCCTATTACATGAGCGGACTAAATTTGATCCAAGTTATTGGCATTAATAAAATTGTTGCTTTCAATTTAAAACGCCGATTTAATACGTGCTAAGTTGCGAAGGAAAACATTGTAAATGCGTTGTCACCCATGATGACTAAGATGGAATGCCTCATTTCCAGTAAAAAGGGCCTCCGGCCACCTGCACTCACCAAGCGAAACGCAGAGGTAAACCTCTACTTCACGCTGGTTTTCTGTGAGGTCGTGGTACCACCCCGGTTCTAGCCGGCCCATCCGTGCGACAGCAAAAGCTGCCGCGTGCGACCACTGTTGAATTAATGCCAAATATGATTAATATGTCGGATTTTACAGGCATAAATGAATCCATCATGCCATGGCTGTCGCAAAAGGCGACTACGGGAGCTTTTGGCAGTTTGCCAAAACACGGTGATTAGCAATATTAATCAACGGAAAAGTAAATAAAATTTAAACTTTGAACACTCCAAAACATATCTTCGTTGAGCCATGCTATAGCAATAATATAGTTGTAGCACGAATGGGTTGGCTCGACCGGGGAAGGGCCAAGTTCTCACAGAATACCATCGTAAATCAGTTTAAAGTGAGTGTAGAGAACCGAAGACCCTTTCTACTGAAAACGAGGCACTTTAGTCCTCAGGGGTGAGAACGTATCTGCATTTTGATTCTGACATAGTATCCACTTAGCATCAGGTGAACTGTATGCTCGTTGTTCACCCTTATTCTATAATAAATTCTTCGAATATATTTAGATATATTATATAATATATTTAGATATATATTGAGGTATCATAGGATTATTGACAGTGATGTTAGATGAACAGGCTATGACAGTACAAAGTGTCTTGCATGTCTGTTGATTATAAAAATGATGAAAATACGTTTTAAAATTTTATGAGCTCTTACCATGTTATGAGCAAATGGGAAATAAACTTGATGAAAGTACAAGTAGGTATTGTTTTAATAATTTTGCCTCTTTATAACGTGTAGTTTTTGCGGCGTACTTAATGTTTTATGGATATCGTTTTAAATGGCGAAGCTCTCTTGTGCTTAGCACTGGTTTATATTTATTAATGTCGCTTTTATAGGATCATTAAATCATACACATATTTTAATATCTTGTATTAATCCCTCAATATATTAAGAGCCTCTCTTTTAGTAATATGGATCTTCGACATAGATATACCGCAGTGAGGTAATGAGGTGGAACGTTATTGTAAGTGTCTACACGTGAATTAGAAGTAAAGACAGACGCGAATATGTCCGCTTTTTCTTTAGCAAATGTGCCATTCGGTTTTACCAGTGGAGGCAGTGAAGATCGGCAGAAGTTTGTCTTTACCGTTTTGGCAAGAGACCAAAATGCACCAATACGCTTAATTCGGTTAAAATTAGCTTTTCGCATCGCTTTTTTGTAGGACTTGTCAGCCATGTTAAAAGCCTGCTTCTTAAAGCTGATGCTTCTGATGATCCAGAGCTTTGCGATCTCAAGCGTCAATCCACGATAGATACGCCATACTTTTCTTACTTACTTTTTTACATAATTACATTACAGCCCATCAAAAGTTTCCTACTGAACATAAGCCTTCCCATAGATTTCCTCACAGGGGGGATATTTGCCATAATTGCCACGCTTGGCATGCGGGCTTATAACCGCAGTTAATTTTTATTCAGCTGTAATCAGAAAGATGTTGCTGTCCTCATCTTGGTTTAGTTTCCCTCTGTCACCTCATGTAACACTCGTCGGATGATATTGGGTCTTCAACAAATCACATTGTCAACAAAGCGGACAAAATACTCCATCACTTGACCACATCGGTTAAAGCATTTGCGCAGAGCGATGAATCTGCAGAAGAAAAGCAGTTCTACCGAAAAGGATAAGATGCAAATAGTTGACTAATTGGATTGTGACTTGTGGATTGTTTACAAACTCGTAAACAGATTAATATAAGACGTGGATTCAGTTTGCCATGAGCTCAGTCCATCTTACCCGTTATTTGTTTCTTTTTATAAAATAATGGTGACAAACGAGTACACTGTCTACCTGATGGTAAGTGGATGCTGTGGCCCATAGACATCTACATTTATTCACGATTAAGTATCAAAATGCAGATGCATTATCACTCCTGAGGACTAAGATGGAATGTCTCGTTTCCAGTAAAACACACTAGTATTAAGATGCTATTTTACGCTGATATTTTGTGAGATCGTGGTCCTTCCTCGGTCGAGCCAACCCATTGGTGCTATAACCTATCAGTTCAGCCATCAGCCTGGTCAAACTGTCGCCAAACTGATTGTTTAATTAATGGACTGGATTGATGTACCATACCAACAGATTTTTAAATATTCCAATAATTTTCGTCAATCTTGATGACAAACTTATGGTAGTCTGGGTTCGAACGAAAAAAATGCTAGTTCTAATTCTTTTTAATCGACTGCCCTAGAAGGAGGGTAAAGTTTTTCGTGAGCATGTATGTATGTATGTCTATTTATTTAGCACGCTCTGTAGAATAAACAGCTTGATGGATTTTAACATATTATCATCACATCAAGACATCTTAGTTGTTGAAGTTAAATAGGGTATAAAATTTTTTTCTTCTCTGTAAATTTCTTTACGAAGTCGATTTTTTTTAATTAATGTAACTATCTTACCTGTTTTGTATACCTATGTACCTGTAAGCCTGTTTAAATTTCATTTTATAATGAATTTAAATTACTTATTTACATTTCGACTGCTTGAAACTGTTTCTAAACAGAAGTAATTCCAGGCAAATCATACTGTAATACTTGCCAACTTTCATATTAGTTTATAAATGTAACTCACATCTGTGCTCAATGTTATATCTCAGCTACTCGCTTCTAATTGTCGAAGTTTTTAGTAATGAAAGCAATCGAAAAACCTTGCGAACTTTGGCACTTAGTATCGATTTGCCGCTGGGCTTCGCTCTGTTAGACTTACTTACTCAATACTTACTCTTAGAACTTTAATTGACATATAAGTTTTATAACTAAGTTAAACTTCAATATTGATAGTCTCGCGTTGAAACTTAGTTTTCATAAGAGTATGTTATACGAAAGAAGTTCCTTAGTTGCGGTTACACACTCCAGTCTTCGAGAAATTTAACATTTGCTGTCCAATTTCATACCGTTCATTTTAGTTTGTATGTTATCCGCATGACTTCCCTAATGTTTTTTCTTTTGTTTATTTTTAATAAGATATGGTGGCAGACGAGCGCACAGTCCACCTGTTGGTAAGTGGTTGCTGTGACCCATAGACATCTACATTCATCCTCAATAAAGGATCAAAATGCAGATGCTTTGTCACCATGCCTATGGGATACAGCATCTACTAACCATCAGGTGGACTGTTTGCTCATTTTTCACCCTTATTCTGTAAAAAAAAAAAAACAATTTATAATTAAACAGCCTAGACGTGAATTGGTGGAATAAGAAAATCTCATAATCTTTTGTTTTATTACCAGCGTTAAATAGCAACTCAATTTTGTTCGGTTTAGAGACACTCACCATACGAAACCCAACAAAATTGTGACGGAAACCGGAGACGCTTTTTACTATAAACAAGGCATTCCTTAGTCCTCAAAGGTGACGACATATATGCATTTTGATTCTTAATTAAGGATAAATGTAGATGGGGTTGTTATAAATTAATTTGCTTAATTCCGCGTAAAGAAAGAAAATGATGTGTCCTGCCCAGCTTTAAGGGGGACCTCCCACCCTCCCTCAATCGCGCGCACTATACCTGTCGCCGTCAACCCCAGCACTACCATCCTCAGCACCACCACACTAGGCAGGACACACCACTCTCGAAAATACGACACGTGTTTCGCCTCTACACGAGGCATCCTCAGGTGAAGTAGACTCTGCGGAGGCTGGCTGTTAAGTGAGCGGCGAGCCGAAACTACTGCTATTTATAATTCTTGCTGACGCAACCGCGCTCCAATTACGTAGCGAGCGATTACGTCATGCGATAAATCACCGCCTGACGTACGCCGATATTTGCTGTGAAATCAACAACAAACTACTGCGAAACGTCCGCCTACCCTACAACCACGCAACCAAATGCTGACCACCGCACCGTGAGGGTGACAAACGACCACGTTGCGAGGCTATATATCATCACGGAGCAGGCTTGGCTATTCGTCACAAAACGTTTGTGACGAATGCCAAGCCTTTTACGTGGGTCAGACTGGTCGCAACTTCGAAACACGTTATAAAGAGCATTTAGCCGCGTACAGGAATTGTAACCCCCGATAAATCACATTTTGCTAAACATCTCTTAGACACTGGACACAGCCTAGCCAATGACCACTCCTTTAAAGTCTTACATACTTGTAATAAAGGGCTACGACTGTGTGTGTTGGAACAGTTAGAGATATTAAAAAATAATAACGGTAATGTTGCACTGCTGAATGAACAAACAAATGTTTCCAACTCGCCTATCTTAAAAATGTTTAAGCCTGCTCCGTGATGATATATAGCCTCACAACATGGTCGTTGTCACCCTCACGGTGCGGTGGTCAGCATTTGGTTGCGTGGTTGTAGGGTAGGCGGACGTTTCGCAGTAGTTTGTTGTTAATTTCACAGCAAATATCGGCGTACGTCAGGCGGTGATTTATCGCATGACGTAATCGCTCGCTACGTAATTGGAGCGCGGTTGCGTCAGCAAGTAGTATAAATAGCAGTAGTTTCGGCTCGCCGCTCACTTAATGCCAGCCTCCGCAGAGTCTACTTCACCTGAGGATGCCTCGTGTAGAGGCGAAACACGTGTCGTATTTTTGAGAGTGGTGTGTCCTGCCTAGTGTGGTGGTGCTGAGGATGGTAGTGCTGGGATTGACGGCGACGGGTATAGTGCGCGCGATTGAGGAAGGGTGGGAGATCCCCCTTAAAGCTGGGCAGGACACATCAATTTCTTTCTTTACGCGGAATTAAGCAAATTAATTTATAACAACCCCATTATAATGGATTTCCGCAAAGTAACGCCTGATTCTATCAATTATAAATGTAGATGTTTATGGGCCACAACGGTCGCTTACCGTCAGGTGGACTGCGTGCTCGTTGGTCACTCTTATTCTATAAAAAAATATTATGTAGCTGATCTAACAGTGTTATTTAAATATGGATGTGAGATATTTTCATCGCAGTACACAACGTAAGGAAGAACTGGATACGCTTCGTATTTTTATTTAAGTTTGCTTTCAACAAAAGTATAGTATTTATGCCTTTTTTGTTTTTAATTCCTAATTCTTTTTCATCAGATCATAAACTGACCTATGTTGTAATATTTCCAACAATAGAAAACTTACAAAAACATTATAGGCTTAAATATAAGATTATAATATAGTTTCACTAATCGCCGAAATGCGCCAAGAACGTTGCCTGCGTTCCGCGAATAGCTATACTTCTTCTTTAAGTAGTCTTCAAGCCAGAAAAGAACACTTTTATTACCAGCGGCGGCGAATAGAAAGGGACTAGTAGCGGATACAATTTCATTATTAACGTCGCGCGTGAACCGATACCTTTCTTAATAATATATAACGTAAAAATCGCCTGTTAATATTTTCCTAGTTACAAAATTCATGTTTGACGACATTTTTCTAGGTTTGTTCTTGACTACTCAACTCACTCATTATCGCCAGATGTAGCCGAATATGTTAAAACGTGACTGACTTAGCTTAAGAAAAACCTTGCGAACCTCTTTTGTCTTGAAGACTTTATTTTTTTAAAGACCGTTACCCCCACACTAGGATTTTCTCCTATATCGTAGAAGAAGCTAACGTACATAAATCTCAAAAGGACAAACATCAACTATCAAATCGGAGCATTTTTTTAGGCCATATAAATATTTGTTCCGTGCGAAATTTAAATTAGTAGCCTTCAGCGGCGCACATCATTGTTACGCCACTGCACCACGGTGCCGTCAAATATTGTTATTGTATTGTAAAAAAAAAAGGAAAGACAGATGGTGGCAAATAATTCAACTCCTTTGACATACGTTTTACAAAAGAAGAAGCAAAGAGTTTGGTTTGAATGCGTGGTACGTCTACGATAAAAATCAAGAGTGATCTTTATGGCATCTGCATTTATGCATCTCCTTTAACACCTACAACTAGAAACGGAGTAATTGAATCTCTACCTCCTTCTCCTCCCCCCTCCCCCCCCACGTGTAATCAATTACATAAGTTTAGTTTAACGGTTCAGTGAGTTTCAGGTTCAGTCATATTCACATTCTGCGCTTGGGCTCTGTAGACTCCGACCGTGGGTACACATCCTAGTGTACCAACACGCTAGGTGTATAGGTGTACGTTTTAGGCACACACCTCCCCCTACCAAAAAAGGGAACTTAGTACACATCTGTGCTTGTGTTATCATGGGTGAAAAAATGGCGTCGATTAAGGTCGACGAACTCGCGACCTTGTTAGTCGAGCCTGCCCCGATATTAAGGCTGTGTTTATTTCACAGCGCAAAACTCGTCCTGCGCCTGAGCCAGCGCATGAGCCTGCGTCTCTAGCTGACTACTCTACCTAGCATGTCTGGCCCACTGCTGACCATCCGACCGTGTGGATCCACGACCCTATGTTGCCGAGCATCGGACCCACTACGGTCGCACGGATGGGCCGGCTCGAACCGGGGTGGTACCACGACCTCACAGAAAACCAGCGTAAAGTAGAAGTTTACCTCTGCGTTTCGCTTGGTGAGTCCAGGTGGCCGGAGGCCCTTTTTACTGGAAATGAGGCATTCCATCTTAGTCCTCACGGGTGACAACGCATCTACATTTTGGATAGATGTAGATGTCTATGGGCCGCAGCAACCACTTACCATCAGTTGGACTGTGTGCTCGTTTGTCACCCGTATCCTATAAAATATAAACTTCTTCCAGACGAGCGATTCGGCTTCACACCCGAACACTCGTGCACCAACGAATTACATCGCCTCACAGAATGCATTCTGAAAGGTTTCAACCTCTCACAAAGAAGTCGCAGAACCACCATTTCCCACCTCACCAACCATCATCTCCATCTCCCATGCCCTC
This sequence comes from Parnassius glacialis, assembly GCA_033319125.1. Lineage (NCBI taxonomy): Eukaryota > Metazoa > Arthropoda > Insecta > Lepidoptera > Papilionidae > Parnassius > Parnassius glacialis. The sequence continues at coordinate 39,458,726 of JAVANC010000022.1, read as the reverse complement.
TTCTTCGACGCATTTGAAAAAAAACCATTGGTAAATCCAATTGTGGCATGCTAAAGTGGATTAAAAAAAATTACGTATTACATGATTCTAGGTAAATTTTTTAATAGTTTAAATTTAAATATACGCAAGTTTTCACTAATAACCTTATTATGCAACTGCTAGCTCATCCGGTACCTTGAGGATCACCAACTGATTAGTGACCGCCAATTCGGTTTTCGTCGGTGTCGATCAGCTGGTGATCTTCTGGTCTACCTGACCCATAGATGGGCGAAGGCAGTAGAGTCCAAGGGGGAGGCGTTGGCCGTTAGTCTGGACATTGCGAAGGCCTTCGATCGGGTTTGACACAAAGCGCTTCTTTCGAAGCTCCCTTCCAATGGGTTGCCCGAGAAATTGTGCAATTGGATCACCAGTTTCCTTGCAGATCGGAGCATCAAGGTCGTTGTAGACGGTGCATGTTCTGACTACAGGCCTATTAACGCTGGTGTTCCACAAGGCTGTGTGCTATCACCAACGCTGTTTCTTCTGCACATCAATGATATGTTGCTAACTGGTAACATTCATTGCTATGCGGATGACAGCACTGGTGATGCTCTATACACCGGCCGTGCTAATATTTCTCGGGAAAACGTCTCCGAGTACCGGAACAAACTTGTGTCTGAAGTCGAGTCTTTGCTGGACAAAGTCTCGAACTGGGGGCGACTAAATCTAGTCCAGTTCAATCCCCAGAAGACACAAGTTTGCGCGTTTACCGCTAAAAAGAACCCCTTTGTCGTATCTCCTCAGTTTCAAGGCACTCCCCTGGTTGCCTCAGCCAGTATCAGAATCCTCGGCGTCGACATATCGAGTGACGTGCAGTTTCGTGGTCACTTGGAAGAGAAGGCCAAATTGGCCTCTAAAAAGCTTGGCGTGCTCAGCAGAGCGGGACAGTATTTCATGCCGGCACACCGCCTGCAACTTTACAAGGCGCAGGTTCGGCCTCACATGGAATACTGTTCCCATCTCTGGGCAGGGGCTCCCCAGTGCCAGCTCCTTCCACTTGACCGCATCCAGCGCAGAGCGGCTCGAATCGTCGACGACCGAGTCCTTTCCGATCGGCTCGACTCATTGGCGCTGCGAAGAGATGTTGCATCTCTTTGCATTTTCTTTCGCATCTACCATGGGGAGTGCCCTGAGGGATTGTTCGGATTAATCCCAGCCGCCAAATTTCACGAACGCACATCGCGGCAGAACTCCCGATACCATTCACACCATCTGGATGATTGGCGGTCCACCACTGTGCGATTTAGAAGATGTTTTCTTCCTCGCACGACTTCTTTGTGGAATCGTTTACCATCAGCGACTTTTCCGGACCGATACGACTTAGGGACCTTCAAGAAAAGAGCGTACTCCTTTTTAAAAGGCCGGCAACGCATCTGCAATTCCCTCCCTGGTGTTGCAGTTGTTCATGGGTGGCGGTAGTCACTTACCATCAGGTGAGCCGCATGCTCGTTCGCCCCTTCTCCTATAAAAAAAATACATTTCCAATTATCAAATAATTCCATCTCAAACTTTAAATTAAAAAAGTTTGTAAAATTCAAATGTGGACGACTCATAATGCTCATATAATCATCATATCATCATTCAGGTCACTCCATTAAGTCCAAGACGTATTTAAGTATAAATATACTTAAATATATACATCCGACTTACTTTTAGTACGTACTACGTAGTACTATTCTTTATTCTGTGGTTTTAAAACATTGTAATAAAAATGTTTGATTATAATAATAATAATGCATGAAATTTGATTTTTCGAATATATTGTATTTTGCACAGCGATCTTTTTGAGCCTCTGCAAACAACCGACATAGCGTCCATTCGTGACGGCGATTGACGCCGAAGTAAGTGAGTGAGGCAGAGGCAGTCTATTTAATAAATTTAGTTATTTACAAGGCTGCTATAACACCAAAAATTTCCGGATTTCTACGCCGAAAAAAAATTTATTATAACTAAACAAAATAAAATTAAACTACCATTTACATTCCATTGCTTCTCACATGATAGGTGAAAAGATTAAAAAATAGATTGACTTAAACAATTGATATTTTCGAAAGTTGTGTTTACCACACCATGCGGACTTGAAAAATCTACGTCATAAGCAACTTAAAACAATTTTATTTAAAAATAGCAATTAATCGATTTAAAAAATATTAATAAGTTCAACAATCATTTATATTTCTAACAATGTGCTTTTTATATCATTTATATGTTCAATATGATTGATACATTACGATTACGACATAAAGTTTGAATTTTGATTTTTAGGCGCTGGTATAACGTACCTACGCACTTAGCGCTTACGGCATGCAAAAGTCTGGTACGATGGCTTGCTTTACGAGATGCACAAACTCAATGAGCCAGATAGGCTCACCTACATCATCAAAGCCTTCCTAGCCAATCGCCACTTTCGCTATCGAATAGAGGGTAAAAGTAAAAGTAAAGTAAAATATAGGGTACTCGCACTACAAAGCGTCCCCTCAAAGCTGGAGTCCCACAAGGCTCCGTCCTCTCCCCACTTCTCTTTACACTCTTAACGAGTGATATCCCGAAGTACCCAGTATTGTGAATTCTGCCTTTTTCGCCTTTTACACAGCACTTTTCGTCATCCATCATAATAAAAGAATCCTCACCGAGATGCTCCAAACAGCCGTTAATCGCTTAGAAGATTGGTTTCGCTAATTGAAATTCGAAGAGAATCCTTATAAAGTGTAGCAATACACTTCCAAACGATCCCCACTTACAATCGTACAAACAAAAACTCCAAAAAAGCGATAAGTTCGATCACCTGTACGGCCGCCAGATCCCCTGGCAATCAACGGCCAATTATCTATTTTCTATTTGACCACGCTATGACATTCTAAAAACACATTCGCAATGCCTCCACCCGCTAGTTAACAGCAAGAACAAACTGTCCTTAAGACATAAGCTCCAACTTTACAAAGCGTGCGTAAGACCTATCATGTTTTACGCAAGCGTAGTTTTCGCGCACATAAACCGTAGTCATTTGTGAGACCTCCAAGTCATTCGAAATATATTTATTCACGTAGCCACAGGGGCTCGGTGGTACCAGCAAAACTCCGACTTACAAATAGACTGTAAACTTCCGATTATCTCTGAATGTTTTAAGGATATGTCTTGGCGCTATTCTGAGAGGGCCGAGACGCTCCGACTCCGAACGTTGTTCAAACCCTCCAGAAGCCCCGCAACGTTCTAATCGAATTCCCTGTTCCGCTAGATTTCGACGACCGAAATGTCGCCGGCCAGTCACACACAATATAAGAAATCATTACTCCACAATCACCTAGTGCCACAAACCCTGTTAGGAAAACACTGCCGTCATAAGATAAAAGGGCGCATCTAACAATTTTTGAAAAAATGAGTTAAATATATCATTCGACTCAAGATAAAAAGGCGCATCTACTCAATTTTTTTAATATTCAATAATAGCAATATTTTAGGAAATATCGTAAGATATTTAGACGTAACTGTTGATCAAAGATGATATTTTTTTATTAGAAAAGATGTATTCAAATTCAACATAAAAGAAAAGACTTATTTAATCAGTTGCTACGTCATCTTTAACAATATTTGCATCGATTATTTAGATAAAAAGACGTAAATTAATAGTTTTAAAATTAAAAGACGCTTTTGGTTTCTTACGTCCAATCATCTTAGTACTCACCGTGAATAAAATAATTATAGGTTAGGCGCAAGCGACATCGCAGCTTTTATAAATAGCATATATATATTTCAGAAGAGCGGTGCAATGTAATTAATATTTTTTTTTACAAATATGCCGTGTGCAGAGCGAAGGATTTTTATAAGACATTTAAACGACTACAACGAACGGACTACATGAGAAGCACCACAGTTTTCAAATAAAAAAAGAAATCGGTTTAGGTAGAACAAAGTTATGAGGTAACACACATAACAAAAAAATACAGTCGAATTGAGTACCTCCTCCTTTTTGAAGTCGGTAAAATACTTCTACGACGCGACCAAAAGACCCAAAGAGGTAAAAGAAAACTAAACAAACAAAATACTATTTCTTACTTTTTAATGGATTACGCCGGTACTAATTTTAATGTCTGTAAGACATTTTTTTATAGAAACTGGGCTTTAACAGGAAAAATGATAAAGTTGTCAGAAATTCCAATCTCAAATCCACGGGCATATTTTAATGATATGTGTGTCAAATTACTTTTCTCAGAGGTAATCAATACAAGCTTTTTTAAAAACGATTCAATT